>LPNX010064084.1:8624-53606 GCA_001517045.1 Pseudotsuga menziesii
GCCTTTTACAGACACTATCATGCTAGAACATTTATTACAATTCCCCCAAGGGGTATGAACATGTGATATGATACAATAAAGCTTCCCGGAAGCAAGACTGAAGGCTCTCTGAAGTCCGAACAAGTTATCCCTGTCCGGTTCACCAGGCTCACTTGATAGAAAACCACTAAGTACAACTTAGGTGGTAACAGTCCCAACCACTGTGGATACCAAAGAGGATGTTTGAGTGGTGATAGGAGGGGGCATGGGCATAGTAATGTGAGTGGTGGAAGGAAAAATGTTTTTAACAAAAACTATCTCAGATTTTGGAGAGAAGAGTGGGGTTGAAGTTTCATACGATGGGAAGTGTATGTTGATAGATTTAAGTGGTAAGGAAGGAATCAAGATCTTTTCAGGACTAGATGACGATGATGGAGTAACTGAGGGTAGGTCTAGAGGAATCTTAAAAAATGGTGCTTCTGTAGTGGAAGGTTACAGCGTGGGGGTTTACATAGAAGCATATGTGATAGATACAAATGTGGAGGTCAAATCCTCATACAGCTGAGATAGTGCAAGTGATAGGGCTGCTCCAGCAGGAAAAGTAGACAAAGTCTGAATGAATGAAGGGAGAAATGCTGAAGATAAGGAGCTAGAAAGATAAGTAGATTGTGAAACTGTAGGTAGAGAGATAAAATATTTCTTACCATCACCATTGAGAAAATATGTAAATGGTTGCACATATTGATCCACGTCTTTAGTGACAGGCGCGGAGGCTATTACTTCTTCTTCTAACCCATAATCAACCAAATTTATAGTAGGAGTTAGAGGGGATGAAACCTGGAATCTTAAATCTTTAAAATGGATTTTACTCATCCATTTGTTGACCACCATTTGGTTGAGTAATTGCAGCAGTCACCTGGATATCAACAACCGCCTCAGAAGCTGCAGCTACAACTGCTTGAGTGTCCATCACAGAGGTCATCATTTCTAGCTTCTGTCTTGATTGTTTTGAGGTATGCATCAAGGCTTTCAAATGCTGAGAAATTGTTACCTCTAGAAGGTGTTCCATTAGACATTTACCTTTGTTCCCATCTGTATGGGTTGCCATTGATGGAAATTTAATTTCTTGGGATTCCTCTTCTTCTCTATCCTTTCTCATTTTCTCCAAGAGGTCCATTTGCATTGCTCTATAACTTTGAATCCTCTCTTTCAGTTCCTTTTGATGCTGTAAGATGTGACTTTTCTCATCTTTTCTTTTCTCTTTATCCAAGAATTCATAATATGTATTGACACCCTGGTAAATGGAATCATCAGGAAGTTCCTCATTTGGATAAGCAATTTTGAAATGGTATTGCTTAACATGAGCATCGAGGAATCCCTTGGGATCATGTCTTCTCTTGCTAGAAAAGATAAGCTTCAAGGAAACTATCTGTTCACCCAGTACTGTATCCAAAATTGAAGTTGGGATAACCAACGATCCAAGGTTCAAAGGGAATTCGGGCCAACCTTTTCTTTTAGCGCCAACAAATTTCTTATAAACCCCATCAGTGACAATATGGAAAGCCACTTCCTCTAGGACCAACCTATCACGAACAATACTGGGAAGAATGTGAACAATGTTTCCACCCCAAATATTGATGTATGAAAAAGACTCACCAACATACCAATCACCCATTGTAACAATGAAAGTTCTGGCTTCAGCTGAAAATGTGGGAGCTTCCTTTTTGAAGATTGAAAAATAGATGTTGTCGAAAAAGTGCTCACAGATATCATAGAACCTGGATACATATTTAGTATTCCATAATTCTGAATAATAAATGGGCCCCGGGGGAGCCAGTAAAGTCCAGTTCCATCCCAAATTGGGATGTTGGAACTCAGTGCAAAATACATAAAAGTGAAGGCCAAAAAGAAGAAATTGGGCTTCTTTCTCGCAGTGGCCTTTTGGTAGTCTTGGATAGAGGTTTTGAGTTCTAGTGACAAGATGGATTCCCATGGGAAAGAATCACAAGTTTCTAAAACATGATGAGCTATAGGATCCCATTCAACTTTGAACACAAAACAATTACAAAGTCCATACAGTCTGCATAACATGGTTGCCAATAAGGAATAGGGTTCTTTGAACCAGGTGATAGGGTAAAGATCATCGGTCCTATGCAAGAATTTACCAGGTTGTTGCATCCAATATTTTAACATTTCATTGAAATTTAACCTGGTCTTAGAGGATTGAGCAAATTCAACAGTAAGAGGTTGAATGACTGGCTTAAGGGCATAAGCCCTGGTAAATACCTCGAGACAAAAATTGGCTAGTTGTGACCCTGCACTATCATTGAAGGAACGGTCTTTAGGGTTTGCATGTTCCATGATCCATTTGATTGCATCATTATAGGGGAGGATAGAAGGTCTGGAAGCAATGGAGTGAAGTCTAGAATCCCTAATTCTTTGGTAGGCCAACTGGTTGTTTTGGATATCAAAAAAGTCGTCATTGTCAAAAATTGTGTAAACACTAGGCCATTCAATCTAGTAAGTATTGGTGATTCTTCCAATGGTGTCCAAGAAAATACCAAAGTTTGGGTCCTTGGTTAACATATCCTTTTGAAGGATTTTGCAGCAGGTAATTCTTGTCATTCTTGGAAATTGGAGAAAACTCTGATTAAAAACAACGTGAAGCGAGAAATGAAAGCTAATTCAAGATAAACTACAATAATCAATTTGAATGAAGAAATGACTAAGACACTAACCTGTAATCAAAATGGACTGTGACAATGCTACCCAGTAAAAATGCAGAGAAAATTCATGTAGCACAGTAATTCGCAACAGTAAAATGATAAAGAAATTGTAAAACACCAACCTATATATAGATTTTTCGGGAGTCAAATTAGGACCGTATGATTTAAATAAATGGACGGTCGAGATTAAACCTTGCGGGATGCAGGATCATAATGCAAGATTTACATTTTACTAACCATCTCGCATTCCGAATTCTGCAATTACGAGAAGCGAGATGTAGGATGAAAAAATTATCGAAGTTTTATTCAATCTCTTCCACAATACGCATCCCACAATTTGCGGGTTTCAGGAACACACAACAAAATAAATCAACAAAATTACTCCCACAATCCACATTCCACAATTTGCAGGTTGAAGGTTGTGAGATGAAACGCTATACTTACAAAGATTCTCCTGCATTCTGCAACCCACAAATTGTGAGATGTGGGATGGAAAACTCACAAATAATAAAATTCAAGCTCCTGCAGTCCGCAATTTGCAGGTTGCAAGATGAAACAATTTTTGTAAAATATAGTCTCCCACAACTCGCCAAAAGCACACAAATCATGCATAAATCCCAAAAATTCAACTAAGTTAAATCAAAGAAACCATGATAAACGTTATAAGGACCCCAAAATGACTTAAGGAATTCAGAACAATTACCTTTGTATGTGTAATTGGGGTTCCCGTGTTTTGGATAAAATGGAATTTGTTGTACCTACAACAAATGGCGACTGGCTGGGAAGAACCGGTTATCTTTGTAAATTAAGAACTCTTTCACATACAAAACATGTCAGTAACAAAAATGATAACTTGAAACTTATAGAAAATGCTTAAGTGGGAATGCAATAAACAAGGAGGATTATAAAAAATGATTCATACACTCCCATCCATGATCAATTTAAAGATGATGAAAATTTGATTCAGGGGCATGAAGGATAGTAAGGATCTCTTACCATCAAGCAAGAATAGGCACATAGTTTAAGTTGAACCTAAAATTAAACCTAGGCATATTCTGGATTTCGAACATAAGTCACCAATATCTTCTCTTTTTTTTTATTAGAGAATTGAAATACTTTATCAACATAAAACCATTGATCCAATATGGTGATCAGTGACATTCAGAAACCTGATCTGGAAACTGAACAATCCAGCTCGGTAAGGAGACTTGTTGTCTTCCTGCTGTGACACTAAAAGAAACTATCATGGCATGGGAACCATCTAATGATAATTTTAGTTCAAATTCAAATCCATGATCATAGTAGGGTTGGATTGTAATAATACACCCCTGTCCTTTTGTACAATAATTTTCTTACAGAAACAACAAGGATTTATTTTCATATGGATTGTAAGACACTACCATGGCTTGGTATCCATATAACATCAGTGTTACTCATTGATGCTCTACAGATCATGAACGGACCAACCTGTGATAAGATCTCACATATTCCAGGAATATTGAAATCCATCCCCCTAGTTTCACGATGAAGATGTCATTCCACCAAGCATCTATGAACCTAATGGGTTGGCTCGTGATGAGACCCCCCCATCTTGCAATCCATAATATTTATTTTTGTGTGTGTGTGACTATGATAGAATCCAGAATAGATAAGGTTGACCAGGTTATAAAGGTATGTTGTAGTCCATTAATGAGACCTAAGACAAGAAGAACTAGTTACCTTCATGGCCTTCACCGTAGAATAAAGCATATGTAAGGATATTGATTGGGATATAAATGTATTAACTTGGTGTTAGCACTATTTATTTTTTGTTGAAAGCTAGTGCTATCATTAAATTTATTTTAAAGATCTATTGGTGATTTGGGCGGTTTCAAGTTTTCTCATTGAATAAATTATTACATTATTTCTTGGTTTGAAACAAGAATGGGCCTAAAAAAAATTTTGAGCAAAAAAGAAATTATTAAAGGCCTTTTGATTAAAAAAGAAAATTGTTTGATTATCTTGTCTTAATAATGGTTATTTATCTAGTTTGACAAGTTTTTTTTTAAATGAAGAAGGGCCAAAGTGTGCTTTTGAAAAAGGGAATTTGGCACAAGCGCAAGCTCAACACCAAGATAGGTCGAATGTGGGTCACACACTTGCCACATACCAAGCAAAGTCATCAATCAAACAAAGCCCAAGCCCCAAGCACACAAGAGAGTTATATTACATTGTTCCTTGATATTATATGAAACTAGCAGTCCATATAAACATTGGAAATATGTCTTACACTGTGCATGTGGGATATATATATGCATTAAATATAAGTACAACAATGATAAATCCTTTCTCATACACCTGTATGTAGAAGTTACAGAAGAGTCGAAGGACCACGTGGGAGAAAATCAGACATATTGGGGCCACCAGATACATTATAGAAAGGTGTAGGTTTTAATAATATTATGTGTTTTCCACCTAACTACTAAAAAAACCTTCTGTCAATGAGATTTACATAAGTAATGGAGAATCCAAATGTTTACCCAGATGGCCACGTTTGTGTTTCCATTCTTCATACACCTAAGGATGATCCAAGTGGCTATGAGGTAGAAATAACACCATAAAATAAATTAAAATTAGAAAGAAGACGTTATAGTCTCGACCGAGTGGTCTCTGCCATCCCCAGGTTCATCATGGCTTGAGGTTACATGATCAAATCCATCCCAGAGTTGCTTCTTGTTTTCAATGATGGTGTTTAGGACATAAAGGAAACCTTTGCTACTCTAAAGGCTTTGTAGACTACATGTTGAAATTTTTTTTAGGTGTAGAAATTTGTGGTGTTGATAGATTAAATTTAGTGAAGCTAATTTCCAGTAAGCATCTGATTGTTAAAATTGGGAATTAATAGGAATATTAAATGGAGCAATATGGTGTGGATTTTACATTAGCATTATATATAGAGGATTTATTCCAATGTCCACAAGTTATTTGGGTTCATGCTTAAGGTTTCCCTTGAGAATTAGGTCATTGATATAGAAGTGGAAATAAAAAAAATAAACAATACAGGTTCTTAACCCAAGAAATCCCACAATGCGCTCTACATGACCTACACCACCTAAAGACATCCACGTATGACCCTCATTTGACCCCATTTGACCCTCACACCCTCAAGAAGGCTTAAAAATATGAAAAAGGGCTTAAAAACCCCTAAAAAGAGCCAAAATAGCTCTCATAGGGGCTAAAGCCTCCAAAAAGCAGCTAAAACCCCTCAAAGGATCTTAAAACCCCCAAAAGAGATAAAGATTGAGTGAAAGGGGAAAAAATCCCCAAAAAGGGGCTAAATCCCTAACTAAGGGCTTAAAACCCTAAAAATCTTAAGAAAAAGTATAAATAGAGGGGTGGGGGTCACTCTCAACTCACTACTTCTCTCCCTATTCTTATGCTTCCTATGTGAGTGCCTTGAGACTATTTTCCTCTCAAGCCATTCACCCTCCCTCTCCTCCATTTCTCCATTGAGCTAAAGCTCCCCATCCATTGAGAGGTGCTTCTCCAAGCTAGGGCATGCTAACCCATTCCAACCAGAGAAGGTATACTTGTCTATTTTATGTTTTTTCTTTGTTTTCTAACATTATTTTTTTGCAAGTTTGTTGTTTAACATTAATTTACAGGTATCCATTGATTGCTTGTAGGTAGCTCTTTGTTTTCTAATAACTTTGATGTAGGGTTGTGGAGCTTAGTCCTAACCTTGTGTGTAGGGGTTTCGTTTTTATTTTCATTTTCTATTTTTTCTGTTCTTCCATTGTCATAGGAACCCTACCATGCCTTCCTATAGATGGAAGGGAGTTGTTTCTGCTCTATAGCTGGGTTGAAATCCCTACTACACAGGTTAAAGGCCCATATCATCTAATGGAGCATATCAAACTCAATCACATCCAATGGCCAAAACAAATTCTACAATGTGAACTTGCACAGAGAAATTATGTTTTCATAATTACGGAATAAAATTTCCTATAATCAAATTGAAAACATGTGGAAAAGCAATATGGTTTAACAAAATTTATTAGCGGCCAAAATAAATTCCGCGTTGTGAACTTGCAATGAGAAATTGGATTTTGAGATTAGTAGAATTTTAAATAGCAAGCAGCTTGGGACACATTTTAAGTTGGAAAAGTAGATTGATGGCTGTGAAATTTCCATTGGGTGAAAGTATTATCTAGTTAATGTTTTAGAATTGGGCTGAATTTTATATAGTGAGCAAATAAAAACATGTGTTTTCATCCCATTCTTTAAGAACAAGATCAATGATCCTAAATGTTTCTGTTGGGAGAAAAAGAAGTGTGTTTAAAGTTGCATGGGTTAAGCAGAATGTGTTAGAGTTGATGGATACTCCATTGAAGGTTGAGAGTTCCATTGTGAAAACAATATGGATCATTTAAACTTTATACACATTTAAATATAATAACAATGAATGAAGAGGAACCATTATTTCATAAAAATGACTATTTTAGCCATTTCATTAAGAGAGCTGTTTTCAGAAAACAAAGAAGCATTTTCCGAAATTGAAAGAGGTTTTTTCTCATAACATGATTATCTACAATAAAATATCTCTATTTTTACACAGGTGCTAAGGATTGGGAGAATCGAAGTCATCTTCAGAGGGAAAATGTTCAGATTTCAAAATAACTGTTCTAGCCATCAAATTCCAAGAATTGTTTCATCCAAATGGAGTTGAATTTCAGGAAACTGAGAGAGGTTGTTCTTCATAACATGCCTATTTTCAAAAACCTCCTTCCATTTTTACACAGGTATCACAGGTTGGGATAATTTAAAATATATTCACAGGGTATCTTTCCAGAAATTTACAAGTTTACTATATGAGTCATCAGTTTCAAAATCAGAGCCTGAGGAGCTGGAGCTGAATCAGAGAAAATGAATACATGGGTTTATTCATGTGCATGGTCAGTTAAAAAAACCTCTTTCATTTTTTGCACAGATATCACCATTGGAGATATGCAAGAGGGGATTTTAAGCCTGTTTTTTAGTAGTACTCATTTTATTTCTGTTTTATGTAAATCATGGTAAATATTGCACGTTAGAGTTTCTTAGAAATTTGTTCTTTAGTTTCTAACTAATTTCAACCATGAAGTCAGTCTAGGGGGTCTGATACATTATAAATTGGCTCCCCACAGAGGGTAGAAAGAGGTTTGGTTTTGAAGAGCAGAGAGGCTCTTCATTGTAATGAGTTTCAAGTTTTCAGTAGATGAATGAAATTTGCAGAGGAGGAGCGTTAAACATTTCATGTCTGAGATTATTGTGCCATCTTTTTATTAAATAAGTAATTTATTTATGTGAATATTTATCCTATTTCCCACTCCATTTTGTATTTTCTTTCATGCTTGAGCATTAGTGTATATGGGCCATAATTCATCTTGCATGCTCCAGGTCCATTGTTAAAGCATTTTCAAAACATTTTCTTCTAAAGTCTTGCAGAATTCACCCTATTTAGGTGCTCTATTTGATGGGTTGTCTCCTTCTGTCTGCTAATCAACTTGCTAATACCTCTAGATTGAGGAAAGGGTGTCTACCTTACCTCTGCCCATAAAACTTTAGACTTCCTACGTCCTAAACCTACTTCATACTTGATTGTTGACTCCATTCCCCAATGGTCTCCTCCATGATTTTCCTACTAAAATTTATAAAACAAACTAGTTCTATCATAAATATAACCTTCTGGCTGTATTTGATTGAATATCTTGAGTATAAAAAATCTTTGTAAATAGTGAGAGATCCATCTTTGACTGTATTAGGTTAGAAATACAGTCTAAACTGGTTTTTGTTATTACCTCGGTATTTACCTTTCACAACCTGGGTACATTCTGAGTGTTAACACCTAGAATAATGCACTTATTGGAAGCCATCAACATATAAAACAAATCCTGACATAAGCTAGGGAAATATTGAAACTGAAAACATATTGAAGTTCAAAGTGCTGAAATCTTGAGAGAGATTGATTTTCCATCATTACCGAATGTGCAGGACACAAAAAATTGCTAATATCAAGAAAAAAATCAAAACAAACAAAAGAACAAACCACAACTATTTACATGACTGATGAAAATTTTCAGACAAAATACTTTTTAAGCAAGAAAACATTCACTGGGTAGGTGTTGATGACTCCCTCTAGTGTCTGTAACTGAACAGTGGTAGGACCAATCTTTTCTGTAATAATGAAAGGCCCTAGCAAAAGGCGTTGGAACTTGGTGTACTCCTTATTGTCTTTGTGCTACTTATCCCACCTTAATACTAAATCCCATGAAAATTTTCTGTTAGAGGAGGATTTCTCATCGAACCATTTTGTTTCCAACTGTTGATGTTGATAGAATCTATTCTTGGCTCTTTCCCTCTCTTCCTCTAACTTAAGAAGAGTATCAATCCTCTGCTGTAGTAGGGATGAATCATCCTCTTGGATGGATTGGGATAACTGTAATAAGGGGATGGTGAGATTAGATGGCAAAACGAATTCCTTGCCATAGACCAGACGATAAGGGGAGTTACCAATGGTTTCCTTGGGAGTGATTCAGTCTACCCAAAGAGCATTCTGGAGATGGGTATGCCAATCTTTGTGATGGGAGGCCACTATCTCTTTTAGGATGTTTATCAGGTTTTTGTTGGAGGATTTTGCAAGTCCATTTCCCTGGTGGTAGTAGTTAGCAGAAAATTTAAGCTTCATCTATTTTTCAAGGGCGTAGCTAGTGTGTTCAATGAATGTGAAGTATGATGGATTATCAAAAACAAGATACTCAGGAGTGTCAAACCTAGTGACTATTTTATTTTCAAGAAAGGAAATCACTTGGTTCGTATTACACAGTCTAAGAGCAACTGCTTCAACCCACATGGTGAAGAAATCAGTGGTCATCAAAATGTACTTGTGTTGTAGAGAAGACATAGGGTTGATAGGTCTGAAAAAATACAATCCCCATTGCTTAAATGGGAACTGGACTACTGATGGCTGCAAAGGGAAGGCAATTTTTTTTACTTTTCCAGCACACTTCTAGCAAGGCTCACATTTTCTGACATAGGCATGAGCATCCCTGAATAAGGCAGGTCAATAATATCCCGAACGAATGATTTTGTTAGCCATCATCTCTCCTAAGAAGTTCCCACTAGTAGGTCTTGCATGAAATTGGAAAAATATATCATCAGTTTGGTCCTTTTATAAACACCTAAGAAAAACTCCATCATAGTTTTTTTATAAATAGAACATTATCAAAAGTTGATAAGGAGCTGATTTTATCCTGAATTCTTTACGTTTTTTAGAGTCAAGGGTTTCAGGGGAAAAAACATGATTTATAAAAAAAATTGATGTGATCATACCATTCAGATGTTGTCATTTCAATTGCATTAACATAACCTATAGGTACAAGTTCCTCCTACTCCCAATTGGTTCACTGATCATCAGGATCATTTGATTGGGTAGAGAGTAGACTCAAACCTTGTCTTTTAACTATATTTTTTGGCTTGATCTCCAAATCATATTCTTGCAATGCCATCATCCAGTGAACCCTTTCTTCACCTAATTCCTTCTAGATGAGGACATTCCAAATGGTCGTGTATAGGACAATCACCTTGGTGCTCGACTTCAACAAATATGGCCTATATTATTTCACTGATTTATAAACCACGTAGGCATGTTTGTCAACTTGGGAATAATTGAGTTTGGCTCCTTTAAATGTTGAACTCATGAAACAAATGGGGATCTTAGCATCCTCATGATTCTTCTGTGTTAGGACAGCTACGTAAGAGAAATCGGTAGCAAAGGTATATAGTATAAAATCTTTGCTGAAATATGGAGCCATCAGAGAGGTTACTTCTACTATGGCTCTTCTAATTTCAACAGAGGAATTCCTCTATTCTTCAGAATAATTAAATTGTACATATTTTTTAACTAAATGTTGCAAGTCTTTAACAACCTGGGCAAAATTTGGTACAAACCTGTGGACAAAATTGATCTTACCCAAGAAAGATTGCATTGCTTTTCGAGAACCAGGGAGGCCGATCTTTGAGATTGATTTAGTACATTTTGGATTGATGATCATGCCTTCCTTGGAGACAATGAAACCTAAAAAATTACCTTCAGTAACCGTGAAGATAGACTTCTTTGGATTGAGGGAAATCCCATATTTCCTACATATTTCAAACACCTATTTCAAAGCAAACAAATTTTCATGTCATCTTTTAGAATAAATTATTGCGTCATCTAAATATACAATGACAGAATTATGAATTAATCCCTTGAAATTTATATCCATATCTCTCTAGAACATAGCTCCTGCATTTATCAGTGCAAATGGCATTCACATGTAGGAAAATGTTCCCCAAGGGGTTCAGAAGGTTTCTTTAAGCTGGTAATCAGGGGCAACCAGGACTTGATTGTACCTTGAGAAGCCATCAAGGAGTGAGAACATTTTGGATCCAGCTACCTTCTGTAAAATATGCTCCATGGGAGGAACCAGATAGTTGTCCTTCTCAAAAGCTCTGTTCAAGTTTCTAAAGTCCACACCGAGACTGATTTCCCCATTCTTCTTTCGAATGGGTAATAATTTGGCGATCCCCTATGTGTGTCTAATAGGGAATATGATTCTTGATACCAATAGCTTAGTGATTTATTTCTTGACATAAGGTTCCAATCTAGGATGCATCCTCCTCAACTTCTATTGATACGACTTCACTTCGGGTTTCATCGGGATATTATGGTGCATGATGCTGGTATCGAAAGTTTTGATTTCATCATACGTCTAGGAAAATACATTTTTAAATTCCTTTCATAACTTGATAAAGTTTCTCCTTTTTTCATCAGAACAATGAATTCCAAGGTTGATAAAGCAAGGAACTTTCTTAGTTCCCAGATTGACAGTTTTATAATTAAGGGTCGAGCTCTAGGTCTTACAGTTGGTTGTTTGCCTAAAATTGTATTTTAGATCGTAAAATTTTTCCAAGTTGATGACTAACTTTGGAATAATATTGGAAATATCAGACAACGATATTTTATGTTTAGCTTCATCAATAGCCAAGCCTTGAAAGGTGTCTTGGGCTAAAAGAAAGTCTAGTATCTGTTGGTCATCATCGAATACTTTCGAATTCATGACATTGTCAGGAATGGAAGGCCTATAAATCAATTCAATTGAAAATTTTTGTGGAGACAAACCTTCAGGTGGGATTAGCCTAGATGTAGTATTGGCCAATAGATCAGCGTCAAAATTCTATGATCTAGTGGAAAACTTGATATTGAATGCTAGAAAAGAGTTAGTCAGGTCTCTGATCAACCTTTGATAATTGATTAAATGAGGAGATAGGAAATGTATTTGGTTTCTTACATGCTTTACTATAATATCAGAGTCTCCTATCCATTCAATAACCTTTGCACCCATGTCAATGGCTTTTCTGAGTCCTTGGAATAGTTCCTCATACTCAGCTACATTGTTGGTGCATTTGAACTACAGTATGCATGTGATCATGGTCCTAGTCCCATTTGGATCAATATGGACACATCTTGCATCTGTTCCATCTTTAGACCTAGAGCCATCAAAGATTAAAGTCCAAGCAAAAAGTTCAATTCTTAAATTAGTATTTACTTTATAAACATTATGTACAATAGTACTAGAGAATGGTACAGAAGTAAGATGAGTAATTTGGGACTATTTATGTACATTCTCCACTAGTAAATTATCAGCAATAAGATCTCCAAAGAATGTATCGAATGTAAAATTTTCAATTTGAGCACTAAAATAGGAGACATATTCATTGGAGTCATCAATATCAGTCACCGTTTGTCTCATAAATGGTTCCCTGTTAACCTTAAGTTTTTTGGGTTGTCCATTTAGGGGTAACCATAAGTGAGACCAATCAGTGGAAAAGTAACCTTTCAGCTTTTTCGACCAATCTCTTCTTAACCACAGACCATAAATTTTTGGGATGTCTATGATCATTATTTCACTGGTCTGACGTATTCTGGTATCTGTGTTAGTTTTTCATCATATAATCTAGCATTATGATATTAGGATCTTTTCACTGAGAGAATAACAAGCACAGTAATAAAACATAAGCACATCACAAGAAACAAGAGACACAAAGAGTTTTGATCGGGGAAACCATAAATGGAGAAAACCTCGCAACTTCCTCAAAGATAGAATCACCACAAGATGTAAGACCTAAAAATAGTAAGATGCACTCCCGACAGCAGTAGTATTCTTCTTCTATCTAGTCCCAGTATTTCCTTCCTCACTAATGCACCTCACTTGAGTGAGAGAGTGATGTGTAGTACAAGTGATAAATAGAGAGATTCTCACTCTCTATTTATATTCTTTCGTTCACTTGAAGTGCACTCAATCATGTCAGCCCAACTTAACAATTACTTACTAGAGCCTACACCTTAATGAGTGTATAATAACCCTAGTTCCCCGAAACTGTGGGGACTTCCACAATGACTTGACAAGACTTTTTTACATTATTAATCCTCCCAAATGGAACATCGGGGCATGAAAACATGACTCAAATACATAATAGAAACATCACGGAATAAACATTGGGTTACAATATATAATATACATAGAAGAATACATTCCGAAGTTACAATTAAATAAACACTCCCTCTTAACTAGGAAGGTATTCTTTCTACACAATTTTTAGCACTGGTCTTCTTCTCTGGATCAACTGGATCATCTTCGGATCTGGATCATCTCTCAATCTGGATCATCATAGAACATCATCACTGGACTGGATCTGGATCATCACTCGATCTGGATCTCTCGGAGTCATCATAACTGGATCTGGATCATAGCTTGATTTGGATCATCTCTGGTCATCATCATGTGTGTACTATCTCGTCATAGGAAGTTCTACAGAGCCATCCCTTTTTCATGCTGGTTGTAGGCCTAGCCACCAGGTAGGTCTTTGCCCAGCACTTACATCTGACCTGCTCATCAGAAAGGCACGCCCAGAACTCACATCTGATCATGTAGTAAACTACAATCACATCAGAAAGGCCCAGCACTCACATTCACCAGCATGGTAGGCACATCAACTGCCATCTGTGAAATGGATCTGCACTTACATCTGACCTACTCGTTAGAAGGGCATCACATCCATCCAGGATGGAACCACATCCACCACAATGATGAAAGAACCCTGTTCTTTTCGCCCAGGATGGAACCACATCCACCATAATGATGGAAGACTTTCAACCAGGCTGGAACCACATCCGCCACAATGATGAAAGAACTTTGTTCTTTTGACCCAGGCTGGAACCACATCCACCACAATGAAGAAAGATTTTGTGCACTCACATCTGACCTGGTAGGAACTGAATCCTACACCCTCGTCAGAATGGCCCCTAGTCCCAGACTAAGCTACCTGGTAACTGACTAGGTGCCTCCACTCTCCCGGAGCATGGAAGTTGCCCTTACATCTGTCCTACTCGATAGAATGGCCAGCAATCACATCTGACATGGGAGGAACTTAATCCTTTAGCCATGAATAGAATGGCTCAGTCCTTACATCTGACCTGCTCGTCAGAATGGCTCTCTCAGTCCCAGACTGAGTGTTCCTGGTAACTGACCAGGTGCCTCCATTCCCAGAATGGCAGTCAGCACTCATATCTTACATGGAAGGAACCAAATCCTCTCACCATGACAGAATGGATCAGCCCTTACATCTGACCATGGAAGGAACCAATCCTCTCACCATGTCGGAATGGCTATGGGTCTCATCACTTTCTCTTGGAGGAAACCTCGATCTGGAGAACACCAAGTCTCTCTCTGAAGTACTTGAACTTCATCCTAGCTAATGGCTTCGTCAATACATCAGCTATATGTTCCTCCATCACAACATACTAGAGCTTCACTGCTCCTCTCTACACCATATCCCTAATATAGTGATACTTGATCTCGATATGCTTCGACTTGTCATGGAACACTGGATTCTTTGACAACTTCATTCAACTCTGGTTGTCACAATGTATACAAGTAGCATCCAACTGGAGATCAAATATATCAGACAGTAGCTTCCACAGCCATACTACCTCACAACTAGCTGAACAAGCTGCAATATACTCTGCTTTAGCTGTACTCAGTGCCACACAGGATTGCTTCCTACTAAACCAAGAGATCACATCTGATCCCATACTGAAGCAACATCCTAAAGTACTCTTCCTGTCAATGGCACTGTCTGTCCAATACGAATCCACATAGCCCTCTAGGTTATTATTCTGATTCATATCATACTTGAGCTCATACTCAACTGTACCCTTCAGGTACCTCAATGCATGCTTTGCAATCATCAAGTGAACATGTCTCAATGTGTTCATAGCAAAGCAAGTATCTGGTCTTGTGTTCGTTAGGTACATCAACTGACTCTGATGAAGCATCACTCAATAGCTTCAGGGTCGATGCCGTAGGTGTGGCCATAGCCTTGCAGTCTATCATCCCAAACCTCTTCAAGATCTCTAATGCATACTTCCCTTGTCCACACCTCCATGCCTAGAAAATAGTGCATCGACACATAACAGGAGCATCACTGGTATTCCACTTTCAACCTTGAAGCAAAGGTTGGAATCACTTTACTCTCAGTAAAGCCTAGAGTCATCAGTAATATTCCCATCCTATCGTACCATGTCGAATCTCAAGATATTTTGTAGTCACTCCCTCTGAAGCGGAGCATCATACTCCCTCTGTCTTCTGTACTTTATGCACTGAACATTCTATACCGGAGTGACAAGTAGTGTCCATCTAGGATCATTGGATACCAAGATCCTCTATTTTTAACTTTTCCAAAAGTTCTTCTCACATCCATCTGTGAGCTTGTCATCCTTTATCAACCTTGTAGCAAAGGTTACGATATTCATCAAGCTCATCATGTATGTGTTATCCCATGGGTGTCTTCTGAACTCGTACAAGGCCTTATTTCATTTGCATACATGATTATGCATGTTATGTGACTTTACTTCTATTGGTTGCAAATATCTTTTCTTAGTTTATGTCTTCTTTTTGTGAGAAGCCTCGTGCTATGAATCTTTCTTTGTATCCCATGATGTTTCCATCTACTGCATGATGGAACTACGAACTTCTCTTCATGTGTCAATACTGCATCCTAGACATCATTCTTCTTGAACTAGTCTTCCCTTTCTTCTTGGTGACTTCTCCATGGCTGAAAGGTTCTGAATTAATGATGTCGCTGCATTCTTCATATTTATTCTTTGTCTTTGAACTGTCGTCACTTGCTCTTCGGAACAAGTCTTCATTTTTCTTTGCTTGTAGACGATTATGTATGCGGTCTTTCCTACAAGTCAAATGCAGTTGTATGGTTAGAAACATTTCATAAGGAATATTTATACTGGCAAGTTCTTATGCATGATCATGCAACTAATTTAGCCAATACAACATTCATCCATATCTCACTGAGACTTTCTAGATTCCTTCCATCTCTACTAGGACAACATTGAGATTGTGCACTAATCCAATATGTCAGCAAAGAGGTTTCATTCTAGATAAGTAGCAATGGAGAATTTGTATAGCACCATGAGCTACTTACCCATCACATGCATATTAGTAGTATACTGTCGTTAATGCGAATATCCTATCATGCATGATACAATAACTGAATATAAACAAATTCATAACAAAACAATATCATGAAATGACAATTGAATACTTATCTTTATTTGATTCATGGGTGTACTCCATCTTGAGCCTTCAGCTTCATCGTCTTCTTGATTCATGATAGCATCGTTTCTTATCCAAATGCTAAGGTGGATAAGAAGTTCTTCAAGAGTTTAGATCTTCATATTCCTCGTTGCTTGAGGGATCTTCTTTGGATGGTAAGAGCTTGATATTTAGTTGCTCCCATCTTCTCTTCTCTTCTTATGAGTCGAGCTTCTTCATATTCCTCATTGCTTGAGGGATCTTCTTGTGAGTTCTCTTTCTAGAGTCTATTGAAAGTAATCACTTCCTTCTGGCACACATTCCTCACATGAATGAATCCTACGATCCTGGGAGGCCATTCAAGGTGTCCATCACCACTTCTGCATTCTTCACTTTTTCTTTTCCCGCTTCAAGTTGTTCTTTGAATTGAGAGACTTTTATGACTGCATGGTCTCTGCATTCTGGATCTTCACATTCTTCAACCGGTTTCTTAAGGTCATGTTCTGATTTCTATTCTTCCCTTCAAATAGCTTGGTCAAGGAATCAAACATCTTTAGTGTCTTTAAGGAAGACATTTGTGGTACAAGTTGATCCGTGACTGAATCAATCATGATCTTCTTGGCCTTGACCAAGTTCTTCTTGTGAAAGGCTTCTAACCTCATCTCCCTCTGAAATTGGAACCTCTCTACTCATGTAGGTGTCCCATTCATTTTATTCAGAGAGATAAAATACTTCTATGCTTGGATGTTGTCAACTTCACCAAGCTTATCATCAATCTGATGTGATAGATCACTTTTAAATGAGAACCTCAAATGAAAATAGCAAAGGATTAGATCTTACTGATTTGAGGTGTCCGGCTGATCTAGGGTTTGTCATAGAAACCCTAATTTTAAAAACTTGTAATATTTCAGATATAATATGATAGACATATATATCTCTTCAAATGGAGCTGTTCAATGTACTCCTTTTCTGAAAACAGTGGAGGGAAGCTCCCAGAACAAGAAGCCCTAGTTTTCCAATTTCTTCTGCAAAAATTCCTGTTACCGTTTCTGTAATATCTCTAAAATTTCTGCTCCTCTATGTCTAAAATTTCATAAAGAGGTAACCTCTCATGGCCCTGATATAACACCACATGTTTCGTCAGAATTTGTTTCACCATTTGGAATTTATGATCCTTTTCCCAAGGTGACCTGTTACAGGACTGTTCAGAATAGGGAAGTTGTACGGCATGCCACGTGTCACTAGTTCATCTTCTGAGTCTGATATTTGGACCACCGCAAGTAAATTCGGTTCCCTTTCTAGAAAATCTTCAGGAATTTCATTTGTGCCTCTGTATCCCAAGATATTTCAATTCTCCCCAGGTGGCCTGTTTAAGGATGAATTCTGGAAGAGGCTAGAACCCTAACTTGGAGGGATCATAGCTCCCAGAATATAGTGAATCAGAGGCGGAGTTTTGGACATAGTCATCATGAGGATTTTATATTCAGCACCTGAAAATTTCTGCTCCTGATCCTTCTCCAATCTCGGAATATAGCAAATGTACCAAAACGTAGCAGCTTTAGTATTTAGGGTTTTTCTAGCTCGGGGTCAAACTAGGGTTTGACTTTCCCAGAGTTTCACCCAACCAAATTTCTTCATTCAGGTCTTTAAACTTTGGTTTTGATGAGGAGAAAAATCCTATGCAGGTCTCACTCAAAAATTCCTCTTCTGTAGAAAGCCCTAATTTCCACATCAAAAACTGAAAATGCTCAGAATCGAATTTCACTTCGATAGAAAGATGAACCCTTTAATGGAGAATCATTCTAGCATACTTTTACTGATAGATTGTGGAGAGAGACCCAAAAAATAAGAACCCCTAGCTTCTACAACTGCACAACGTCTTCTTCTCAGGTTAGCTCTGATACCATGTTAGTTTTTCATCATATAAGCTAGCATTATGATCTTAGGATCTTTTCACTGAGAGAATAACAAGCACAACAATAAAACATAAGCACACCACAAGAGACAAGAGACACAAAGAGTTTTGATTGGGGAAACCATAAATGGAGGAAACCCCGCAACTTCCTCAAAGATAGAATCGCCACAAGATGTAAGACCCAAAAACACTAAGATGCACTCCCGACAGCAGTAGTCTTCTTCTTCTGTCTAGTCCCAGTATTTCCTTCCTCACTAATGTGCCTCACTTGAGTGAGAGAGTGATGTGTAGTACAAGTGATAAATAGAGAGACTCTCACTCTCTATTTATATTCTTCCATTCACTTGAAGTGCACTCAATCATGTCGGCCCAACTTAACAATTACTTACTAGAGCCTACACCTTAATGAGTGTATAATAACCCTAGTGCCCCGAAACTGCGGGTATTCCACAATGACTTGACAAGACTTGTTTACATCATTAATCCTCCTAATTGGAACATCGGGGCATGACAACATGACTCAAATACATAATAGAAACATCCCAGAATAAACATCAGGTTACAATATATAATATACATAGAAGAATACATTTCGAAGTTACAATTACATCAACAATCTGCAGACAATCTTAGCGGAACATTTCTTAGCCTTCCTACAACTTTAACCTTAGACATGTCCAAATGGACAATTTGGATAGGGCAAGGTTCCCAAGTAGCATTCAACTTTTTACAGACAGAATGAGGCATCACATTAGATGAGGTGCCTGAATCTATCATGCAGTCATGTACACTCTTATTTAATATCTCAAAACTAAGTAAGAAACTAGGAATCCCCTTACTTCCAGGCTTCTTGTTATTCGGTCTAGGATAAGAGTCAAGGTTATCATTTCCAGTTTACTTAGGCTTTCTTATTATCATACTTTTAGGAAGGGAATCTCTTATGGAAGGGATTTTGAGAATATCAAATAACGATATGTTGGATTTTACTCTTTTTATATCCTCAACCAAATTGTACTCATGCTCATGAATGATAGTGTCTTTTTACATTTAGCATTTACCTTTGCTCGGAGTCGATGTCATAGGTGGTGGTTCCTATGGAGGTGGCCCTTTAGATATAGTGTTATGATTATGTTGTAGGTTGAATAATGCGTCAGGTTCTTCCTCTTCTTCTTCGAAAAAGAAACTTATAGTGCTAACCTGCTGGTCCCCTTCCTCTTCTTCTTGGGGGGGTTGTGAATCCTAATTTGATCGAACATCAAAGGATTCAAGGGGGTCTTGTGTTCCTATAGCCAAGGCTTTCCACAAAAAAAAATTCTTCTCAAGTGAATCCCTCACTAGGATTTGGAGGTGGTGTATTTTGAGGATATTGGTTGGGTTGTCTGAAAGGTGGCATTGCAAACCCCATGTTATTAGCTTGACTTTTGTTATTTTTTTTCTTGAGATCCACCATCTCATTAGACATTTTCTGTAGTATCTTCTTCATCTCACTCACATTGAAAGGATCTTGACTTGTGGCAGTGGTTTTAGGGAAGTTGTCAACTTTCTTGCGAGAAGTATATGGTTGTTTAGATGATTTGTTAGGGTTGTTCGTAAGGAAAAAAAAGTCCTTTTATACTTGAATGGATTCACAGAAAGCCTCCTGCAAGGTTTCCTTATGAGCCCTTTTTACCCACATGGCTATCTGAGTCGGAAGACCCTTAATATAGTAAGTAAACAATAATTCCTCAACAGGGAGGACAGTAACAGGAATTCTATTTTTCAAATACGAAAAACCTTTGGTTATAATCTTTGACCCGTTCTTTCCTTTTGGTCTTCATCAAAGAAATATCTATAACTAAATCCTCTGGGGTCTTATCATCCCCAAATTTTTGAGTGAAGAGTTCTGAAAACACATCCCATGATGGGATGGAACCGGATTTTAAGGAAAAATACCATGTAGAAGCTTTTCCCTCAAAAGCATAAGGGAATAATCTACAGACTACATCTTCATGTATTACATTTATAAGCCTGATCGCCGACATAAAGGTTTCGATGTGGTCTTCCATAGGGATTTTGTCGTCTGGGTTATACTTTAGAAGCCACTTCTTAGGATTTTTAGGTAAACTATGTTGATCACCTAAGACGGACACATCTCCATCTATCCAGGGCCTGTTAGGTCATTCGTCGGCCATGGGAATATATTCTGCTGATGAGGTTGAGGGTTCTAAGCCTGACGATTTGTATGAGGAGGATGAAGAAGAAGGATGGGAAGGTAGTGATCCACCTGCTGGGATGTGGTGTCGATGAGTATTTGATTCTTGAAAAAATAAGTCAACATCTAGTCCAGGGGTTGATGCCTGATTGGAAGAATTGTTATACTCTTCAGTGTTTTGGTCACCTGGATCTTGGTTATCTTAACTTTTATCCTAGGGATTATTGTTTTGGATACACCCCTTAGCAAACCACCATCAAAGTTGGGAAATGCTATCAGAATTAACTTTCAGTAGTTGTTTGATTGCAATGGTACTTAAGGTAGGTGATACAATGACATACCTTTTTCTGGGAGATCTTTGTTCATTCACATGGATAGCATGGATGGCGTCTAAAATTTGTACAGTTCATTCCCTTGACGTAGACGCCTGAGTGTGACTATGGGTGGCAATTAGGACTCTTGTTGGAGGAGGATTTTCAGTATTATGTTTAGGAATTGTTCGCTTCAGACCCTCCTTCTAGTGCCATTTGTTCAGCCTCAGGTGTGTATGTGGCTGAAAAAGGCTTCAAGGCTCACAAAAGAGGATGAAAACCCAACCAAAGGCTTCAAGAAATCCTACGCAAGTATTACCCTATCCTCGAGTAGTTTGGTGTGGTTAACACCCACAGATAATATGCCTCCGCTGGTACTCTCTGAGTCAATGACTTTATATCTTGGAGGGATCCGTCTTCCTGTGAAGGAAACTGGATTGATGACGGAAATAAAAGGAAAATGTAATCTAACTATAAAAGGAAATCTAATCTAGATCTACAATGATCTAAGAGAGGTATTTGGTTTGTTCACAAATCAACTTGAGATGTAAGAAAGATAACCATTTAATCAAATTAACAAAAATGTAAAGAAGATCATTTACTTATCATTTAACTCACCATCAATTAATGAAAATTAACTGACAACAACTTAAAATTAACACCTTCAAGGTCAACCTGCATCTAAGTATGTCAATTAAAAAATTAACATATGTGTTATCTAATTTACTGTGTAATCACTTGCAGAAATAGATAACTATTTTAATAGACTAAACTATTTAAAAATTTATCAGTACATAAATCACTAACAGAGAGAAATCAATGCTGTGAATAAATGCACTCATTAATTGCAAAGGACTAGCAGTAATATTGATCCATCTGAAACAAGAAAAATCATAGTTTGTTAAGGAAACTTAATCAAATAAATAACAAGATATATGAAAGGATATCATTACTATATTAAATAAAGTTTGAAAAAAATTACAAAACTTCAAGTAAACAGAGGTATCTCTAGTCCCTTGTCCATATTTTTCCCTTGCAAAACTCCCTCTTACATGTGAAACCCACCCTTTAAATAATTATTACAAGGAGTAGATTCCCATCAAATTGGGATCGAAAAATATAAATAAATCTAATATCCAAGGAAATCCCACCATCTATTCCAAATCCCTAAAAATTCCTCAATGTTGGGATAGTTATCTGATTCGAAACGAAGTTGAGCATCACATTTATAATTTTCCATTTTCGGTTTTAACTAACTTGTGCCAGATGTAGATGTAAATGTGGATATTGCCCTCAATAGCCAAAGGTTGTGTGATCAAATGATCCACCTCTTCAATGGTGATATGATAGAGTTCCTGGATTTTCTCCTTTGCTTCATCTCATCGACGTTCAACCTGATCGATCATTAGTCTTAGCGGACATGCATTCTCAATAATATCCACTATGGGAAAACACAATGTCTCCATGATACCATCAATAGCGTACCACCTTCTTCCACACATGACATGTGCCTTTTTAATAGTATCTTCAACCATCTCATTAAGGTCAATCCAAGCATGCATTACTGTTTTGACCTTCTTTAGCTGAAAGCTACTAAGGATGATGATGGTTTATGGATTGTCCTTCATATACCTTTGTCAATCCAGAATTTCATCATAATCCTTGGAAGCTTTCTCTCTCTTTTCTACCTGATCCTCAAGTACAACAACCATCTGACCAAAACAAATATGGGTTTTGTAAATATCATTCATATTTTGGAACAAGTTAGTTATTAACCTATAATGCTCATGATTTGTTCTAGTAGCCAACTCTTTAAATTTCTCTTCTGAAAACATAGAGAACGAAGAAGAAGTTGCACTTTCAGTTGCGTCTTTGCATTGCTTTTCAAGTGAGGCTATCTTCTGTGTAAAGGTATCATTTGCAATCTTCTCGTTTTGTAGCTCAACATGAAGAGAAGCACTTTTGACATGTATCTCATTATACTTGTCCTCAGATGTCTTCATAAGATCAGTAACATGAGCCTCATGTTCCCTTATAGTATTTTCAAGATCTTCCTTCATCTTCCTTATCTGTTCTTTTCTCCTGTCAAACTCCCTCTTCAAGGTGTGAATAGCATGGAGGTTGGCACCTGTGAATGTACCCAAAGCTGCAACTATATCTACTACATCTACCTATGGGTCGCCGGACTTCTGATTCTAGACTATTTGATCAGTGATAGATACATCCATACCACTTTTATCCCTCATCCTCTTTTTTCCATTTTTAACCACTTCTTTATTAGACTTGCTATAATAATAATCCCTAAGAGAGATGACAATGTCTTCATCAAACTCAGCTCTTGGCTTAGTGGATGCAGAAGTCCCAACCACCATGACTACTAAAGAGGATGTCTGGGTGATGATAGGAATGGGAATGGGAATAGTAATGTGTGTGGTTGAAGGAAAAATGTTTTGAATAATGGCTACCTCAGAGGTTGGAGAGAATAGTGGGGTTGAAGTTTCAGAGGATGGGAAGTGAATGTTGACAGCTATAAGTGGTGAGGAAGGAATCAAGATATTTTCAGGACTATATGATGATGACATAGTAACTGAGGGTAGGTGTAGAGGAATCTTAAAAAATGGTGCTTCTGTAGTGGCAGGTTGCAGCGTGGGGTTTTGCATAGAGGCAGATGTGATAGATACATATGTGGGGGTGAAATCCACATACAACTGAGACAATGCAGGTGATAGGGATACTCTAGTAGCAAAAGTAGACAAAGTTTGAATGGATGAAAGGAACAATGCTTAAGACGAGGAGATAGAAATAGAAGTATATTGTGAAACTATAGGGAAAGGGATAAAATATTTCTTACCATCACCATTGAGCAAATTTGTGAATGGTTTCAAATATTTATCCACATCTTTAGTGACAGCTGTGGAGGCTAATACTTCTTCTTCTAAGTCAGAATCAACCAAATTTATAGTAGGATTTGGAGAGGAAGAAACCTGCATCTTTAGTATTTTAAATGGATTTTTCTCAGCCATTTCTTGATCATCATTTGGTTGAGTGATTGCAGTAGTCACCTGGATATCAGAAATAGTCTGAGCAGCTACTAGCTTTTGTCATCATTGCTAGCTTTTGTCACTAACTATTTTTAGGTATGCATCAATGCTTTCAACTGTTGAGAAACTGTTACCTTTGGAAGGTGTTCCATTAGACCTTTATGTTTGTTCCCATCTAGATGGCCTACCACTGATGGAACTTTTGTTGCTTGGGATTCCTTTTCTTATCTATCCTTTCTCATTTTCTCCAAGAGGTCCGTTTGCATTGCTCTATAACTCTGATTCATGTCTTTAAGTTCCTTTTGATGCTGTAAGATGTGAATTTCTTATCTTTGCGTTTGGTTTTATCCAAGACTTCATAAAATGTATTGACACCCTAGTAAATGGAATCATCAGGAAGTTCCTGATGTGGATAAGCAATTTTGATATGGTATTGCTTAAAGTGAGCATCGAGGAATCCCTTGGGATCATGTCTTATCTTGCTAGCAAAGGTGAGCTTCAAGGAAACTATCTGTTCACCCAGTACTGCAGCCTAGGTTGAAGTTGGGATAACCAACAATCTAAGGTTCAAAGGGAATTTGGGCCATCCTCTTCTTTTAGGGCCAACAAGTTTCTTATAAATCCCATCAGTGACAGTCTGAAAATCCACTTCTTCTAGGATGATCTTGTCAAGGACAATCCTGGGTAGAATGTGAATAGTGTTACCACCCCAAATCCTGATGTACGAAAAAGACTCACCAACGTACAAATCACCCATTGTAGCAATGAAATTTCTAGCTTCAGCTAAAAATCTAGGAGCTTCCTTTTTGAAGATTGAAAAATAGATGTTGCAGAGGAAGTGTTCACTTCTATCATAGAACCTGGCTGCATATTTAGTATTCCACAATTTTGAATAATAAATGGGCATCAGGGGAGACGGTAAACTCCAGTTCCATCCCAAATTGGGATTTGGGAACTCATTGCAAAATACATAAAAAATGAATGCCGAAAGGAAGAAATTGGGATTCTTTCTGGCAGTGGCCTTCCAGTAGCCTTGGGTAGAGGTTTTGATTTCTAGTGACAATATGGATGTCTTCAGGAAAGAATAATCGGTTGATAAAACATGATGAGCTACAGGATCCCATTCAGCCTTGAACACAGAACAATTAGGAAGTCCATACAGTATGCACAACATGGCTGCCAATAAGGAATAGGGTTCTTTGAACGAGGTGACAGGGTAAAGGTCGTCGATCCTCTGCAAGAATTTACCAGGTTCGTGCATCCAATATTTTAACATTTCATCTAAATTGAACTTGGTCTTAGAGGATTGAGCAAATTCAGCAATAAGAGGTCAAACGATTGGCTTAAGGGCATAATCTCTGGTAAATACCTCGAGACAGAAATTGACTAGCTATGACCTTGCACTATCATTGAAGGAACAATATTTGGGGTTCACGTGTTCCATGATCCATTTGACCGCGTCATTATAGGGGAGGATAGTAGGTCTGGAAGCAATGGAGTGAAGTCTAGAATCACTGATTCTTTGGTAGGCCAACTTGTTGTTTTGGATATCAGAAAATTCATCATTGTCAAAAATTGCATATACCCTAGGCCATTTAATCTGGTAGGTATCAGTGATTCTGCCACTGCTGTCTAAGAAAATACCAAAGTTCAAGTCCTTGGTTAACATATCCTTTTGAAGGCTTTTGCAGTGGGTAATTCTTGCCATTCTTAGAAATTGGAGAAAACTCTGTTTAAAAACAACGTGAAGCAAGAAATCAAATCTAATTCAAGATAAACTACATTAATCAATTTGAATGAAGAAATGACTAAGACACTAACTTGTAATCAAACTAGACTGTGAGGATGTCTCCTGGTTAAAACGCAGAGAAAATTCATGTAGCACAGTAATTTGCAAAAGAAAAATGGTAAAGAAATCGTAAAATACCAACTTATATATAGATTTTCCGGGGGTCAACTTAGGACAGTAGGATTAAAATAAATGGACAGTCAAGATTAAACCTTGTGGGATGCGGGATCATAACGTGAGATTTAAATTTTATTAACCATCCCACAATCCGCATTCTACAATTGCAAGATGCGGGATGCAGGATGACAAAAGTAGCGAAGTTTTATTCAATCTCTTCAACGATCTACATCCCACAATTAGTGGGTTGCAGGTTGCAGGACCACACAACAAAATAAATCAATCAAATTACTCCCACAATTTTCATTCGGCAATTTGCGGGTTGCAGGTTACGCGATGACACACTATATGTACAAAAATGCTCTCGCATTTCGCAACCTACAAATTGCGGGATGCGGGTTGCAGGATGGAAAACTTGCAAATAATAAACTTCAAGCTCTTGCAATATTCAATTTTTGGGTTACGGGATGAAACATTTTTTGTAAAATATAGTATTCTGTAACTCACCAAAAGCACACAAATAATGCATAAATCCCAAAAATTCAACTATGTTAAATTAAAGAAACCACGAAAACGTTATGGGAACCCCAAAAGGACTTAAGGAATTCAGAATAGTTACCTTTGTATGTGTAATTGGGGATCCCATGTTTTGCATAACATGGTATTTGTTGTACCTAAAACACAAATATCAACATTTCAATCCCTTTCAATGAAATTTTAAACAATGCAGAATACAAAACTCATCTTTCCAGAATCATATAGGGAGAAGATAACCAACAACCAAATACTCTATAAATTCATGATGATGCTCCAACTATTATTTTTGTCTTGAAGATTGAGGATAGTGAAGAGGATGTACCTACATTCTATGTTAGTCTCAATATTCATGACAAGATCTTTGATAATGCCATGTTGGATTCGAGGGCTTCCCACAATCTTATACCGAAAGATGTAGTACTTGAATGTTTGGGTTTAGACATCATGAGACCGTATAAAGATATTTTTTCTTTAGATTCAAGAAATGTGAGATGTTTGGGTTTAATAAAGGATTCAGTGGTGTCATTGATTCAAATCCCAACCAAGAGTATTGTTATGGATTTGGTAGTAGAAGATATTCCACCTAAGTTTGGGATGTCGTTGTTTAGGTCTTGGGCTTCAAAATTAAAGGGAATGGTTCAAATGGACATGTATTATGCAACTATTCTAGTTTTTGGTGATCAAAGGAGGTTGTACAAATAAAAGTAGTTAGCATATTTTGTTAGTAATTAGAATAAGTCGTAGAATTATCTTGTCTGTTCCCTTGATACATACATTGGTTCCTCTATTGTTTATTATGAACAAGAACAAGATCTGAAGAAGAACAAGAAAACAAACAAGAACTCAAGAAGGAACTAGATGCTATAGGATTATGTAATATGTACTTTGATGGAGCTTCTAGTAAAGGAGGTGTTGGAGCTCGCATTTGGATAAAGTCCCCTAGTAATGAATCGAATGTTCATTCTTTCAAATTGGCCTTTGAATGCACAAATAATGAAGCTGAGTGTGAAGATTTGATATTGGGTTTGAATATTTTAAAAGATTTGGTATCCAAAAGAATAGTTGTATATGGAGATTCAGAATTGATAGTCAATCATGTGAATGGAACCTATCAGACTAAACATCAAAAAATGAGGGCCCACAGAAACGAAGTGTGGGACTTATTTGGAAACTTTTTCACTGAGCATAGAAATTTTCTAATCCTAAGAGAACAAAATATTATTGCAGATACCTTATTCACAAGTGCTAGTACTTTTAAGATTATGGTTCACCCAAATAGAAAATATTAAATTGTGCTTAAACTTAGGAATTATATACCAAATAGTGTAAAACATTGGAAAGTGTTTGAAGATGATCAACAGATTAAAATATTTTTGGAGGTGACAGATGAGTTTGTGAGTACCAGAGTTGATGGAAAAAACCAAGATGATTCAAGAGATGAGAAAGAAAATGGTGTTGACGATTGGGATCCTGATCCAAAATAATTTCTTAATACTATTGGGGGAAAAGAAATTATCCAACTCAAGACTAATTGTATCCATAAAGGATTAGTTGCCTTAGAAAATATTTTCAATGATAATGATGTAGCCAGAAATCCTAGAGTGATCTCAGATGACAATGAAGTACAAGAATGCAACATTGGAAAAAAGAAGCAACCCAATAGGGTAAAATTATCCAAGTTTTTATCCCAAAAAGAAAAGGATAATTTTGTTGAGTTGATGAGAAAAATATCAGATGTTTTTGCATGGAATTATGAATACTTGAAGGAATATGATACTTCTATAATTCAACATACCATTCCAATAAATCCTAATGAGAATCCTTTTAAGAAAAAATTGAGAAGAATAAATCCTACACCACTACAACAAAACCCTGTGATTAACGTCTCTTTTAGCTTCCTTTTTACCATCCACTGTCATTTTTAGTGTATTTTTCATCAGTTTTTGGACAAAGTAGACGCTTTTCCATGTGATGGCACTTTTAATGGCATTATTTACGTCTCTATTTAAAATTTGGTGCTATTTTGGTCACTAATTAGAATCCCAATTAGTGTCCCAATTATCATCCTTATTAGCATCCCAAATAGTGTCCCAATTAGCATCCCAATCAACATCCCAATTAGCATCCCAATTAGCATCCCTTTTTAAAATTTGGCGCTATTTTGGATGCTAATTAGAATCCCAATTAACGTCCCAATTATCGTCCCAATTAGCATCCCAATTAGAATCCCAATTAGAGTCCCAATTAGCATCCCAATTAGCGTCACAATTATCATCCCAATTAGCATGCCAACTAATATTCCAATTAGCATCCGCAAAGCATCCCATATAATACCAAGAATAGCTTCCAAAAAGATGTCCTAAATAACATAGCACCATATATTAATCCAAGGTTAGCGATAGAAATTGCGCCATGAATTCTGGCAAGAAAAACATTCAACATAGTGTCAAGTATAGAGCTAGTAAATGCACCTAGAAAACATCCAACATAGTTCCAGGTATAGATCCAGGTATAGCGCTTGGAATAATGCAAATTTTTTTGAAAGAAACCACGCTAGGAAATGCACTAGGTTTAGAGCTAGGAATTGTGTTCATAAAATGTCGAACATAACGTTAGATATATCAATGTCAATGATCATGATTCATGTGATAGTACTTTTGGATATTGATTTATCATAGTGGAACCTAAATGATCATAATCGTGGCACTTTTAGATCTTGATTAATCCTAATGAGGGGTAAATTAGTTTAATGTCACCTAAATTTCTCTAATGGCATTTGAGTGTCCCCAACAACATTTGATAGGCCCTAATGGCATATGATTGGCCCTAACAACATGATTATGATTCATTGCGATAATTATGATGGAGCGTATGGATATGATTTGATAATTATAAGACTATATCATCCATTCTTCTGAGGTAGTATGGATCCTTGCTCGTTATTATCGCAATTATATTGATGATGACATTGATGATGACTACGATGATGACAATGTGGATATGAATGTCAATGATGATTAGACACATGGTATCACTTTTGGATCCTAATTGATTCTAATGGCACCTACATGTCTGTAACGACATCTAAACAACCCTATTATCATCAAATTGGTTGTAATGACATATAAATGACCTTAACAATTACATGACATGAATCATAATGTCAATGAGTGATTAAGAACACTAATGGCATATGTGTGAGCATAATAACAATGATGACGATGATTTTGTTGATGATGTACTTAATGTTGACGACAAAGATGATGATCAAGATGATGTTGATGTACCATATGGAATTGATGATGATGATGATGATGACAATGTTGATGTCCACAATGATGATACATGTCATAATACTTCTCGATACTGTAAAAATTAAGATATTGGTGTTAATAACAAGTAATAGAGTTTGTGAGGTGTTGATAATAAAAATATTGTTAATCATTGGGTTTTACATTGACGAATATGGCCAGTTTTTTTAGTAGCTATCCCACCCCCCCTACACCCCCCTTGTAGAAAGGTATTACAATACCACCTATCATGGTGCTACCAAAATGTCACCCTACAATGTTGTTTTAGACAACCCCCCCCATCCATACCCTCATTTTTGCCAAGAACATCCAAGGCACAAGAACTGGATATCAATATTAACACAAAATCTAAATTTCATTGTACTCTTAAGGAGATTTTGGTCTTCATTTAAAATGGAGTGAATGAAGCAACAAGCATTTCAATAATTCCCATAGTGTTACTTTGAAGAAGTGGATCAAATGTTTTTGCATATTTGGCCTTATAAGTGAACATCTCTCAAGGAAAAAAGAAGTTAGTTATGGTCACTATAGTTTGGAAATATACATGATGACTATGGTCACTATAGTCACTATAGTTGGGAAATATGCACAACCACCATGGTCATAGTGGGTCTCATAGGAAGATCGTGTTTGTATGTGAAATGGTCTCTTGAGGATCTTGATTTTGATGCACTATAAGTGATAGCCATCCCATAGTTAGGAGTACCTTGGTTGTGGAATCCATACTACTCCTACCACCCTTTAGGAGCTTTGTACTCTTTCCAATGCCTAATATCTACAAATTTAACAAGTACAACCAATTTCTCAAGTAGGAACACCATTTGTTGTTTAAATTTAGCTTGCATATTCACATTACTTTCATCCTATACTAGAGTCTTTTCCCATGGGAAACAATTGGTTTATCTAATCCCTTCGGCTTAAAGGACCCCTACTTACCCATAAATGACCCATAATTACAATTAATTACACCTATTTAACCCGTAACTGAACCTTAATTACCACTAACTAACCCATAATTGACCCCTTATTAACCCCTAATTACCACATCTCATTATCCAATAATTACCCTTAAATGACCCTTAATTACCCATAATTGACAACAAATTACCCTTAAATTATCACTATTTAACCATTAATTACCCTTTATTTACCCATAATTACCCATAAATGACCCCTAACTTTGTGTGGGGCGTTAGTCCACCACACAGGCCTTACAAAGGGAATTTTTGTCTTATGAGCTGTGGGATATGGCGGCCATTTTGGGACGTATAACACCATGAATAAATTTTTACAACTAAGACATGGTTTGGTATTAACTTCTAGGTCCTAAGTTCATATAGTTTTCTTTAGGTCTCATGGGTCATGTCTAGAATCCCAGACAACCACATATGACCTACATAGGAAATATTTAGCATATGAGTGAGATATGTCCATCATTTTAAGAATTAACATACCAAGGATGGAGCTCGATGCCAATTCCATGTTCTAGGGATAAAAGGCAATCTATTAGGCCATAGCATATATTTCTATGGGGCTCACATGCCATGTTCATCACTCAAGGTATCACACATGACCATAATAAATAATATTTGGCCTCCAAGTTTGATATGGTGGTGATTTAAAAGTTTGAAATATTTGATATGTTTCTTGGGAATAAGGGCATAGTTTGGTACAAAAACCTAGGTTCTATGTCCATGGACATCATCTCTAAACCTTATATGCATGTGTGGGAAAATGGGCCTCAACATAGGCCATGCATAGTCAATATTTGGCATGTCACGAGTAAGATGTGGTGTCACATTTTAAGGTTTAGTACACCAAGGATGGTTCTCACGACCCAAGTCATGTTAGAGGATGAACATCCAAAGTGGTAGTCTATAACATGTGGTGTTCAGGTTATACATACATCGACCCTGAGGCTCTAGCTCAAATTTTCCTTGTGAAATTGATATGGTGGTCACATCATGGATACTTCTTGGTCACTAATATGTGGCTTCATACAAAAACCCTTGTTGTTGGAATAGAACATTTGTCTATGGGGCTCATGTTCTTTACATAGTAACCCACATCATTACATAGAACCTGTGTAAGGGATATTTACATAGCAATATTTCTCTATCCATCATTGGATAGGGATGATGTAATAACCATCTTGAATTTGATCAAAGAGAAAAATCCAATAGTGGGTAAACCAGTGCTCTATCCCCTAGCAATGATGAAATTGTATCGTGATCAGACGATGCACGAGCCTCCTCTTGCAAACTTCTCTATTTACTTCTACCAGGAACCTTTTATCGGCAACGTAATCATCAGGTACATCTGGACCCCAGGTTGCAAGGTTTTTCTCCTCATGAATTTCAGGAATTTATTTTCTATGCCTTTTCCAAGCTTCAGTACTGCATCCACGCCATTGTCCATGTACAAAATGACACATTTCATCAGGATAAACCTGACACACATATATAGATCTGAAATTTATTTGAAAATATTCCCATGACATCCAGAAAATCTTGTCTTTTGCCAGAGGAGTGTATTTCAATTTGTGCTTTATCCTGTCTTTCCATTTAGGTGAAGATTCTAACCATGTACCATTCCACTCAACTTCATTTTCCCAAGGATTCCTTATCTACACAAGCTTATGATGATCTACCTCACGTACTTCCAATAGTGAGTTTTAGGTGAAATTTTCATTCCAAACTCGAATTGGGTCCTATTTTTGTCTGAATTCTTTAGTACCTCATGAGGTATAATCCAATAAATGTAGTATGGATTTCTTATTTCATCCCAATAGCATATATTCCTAACTAGTTAAATATCTTGTCTACAAATTATGCATTTTATCCTACTCTTAGACACAAAATTTAATAGATTTTCAAAATTGTATCAACATGGAGGACCAAATTTTGACTTGGTGGTAGTTTCATGTGTGCCACTTCACTACCAAGACCAATGCTTATAACTAATTCATAGGTGGCGCCTACCTAAAAATTCAGTTTTTGAATCCTTATATCCACTTACATATTGTGAGGAAATAACTAAGCAATGTTTACATTTCCCCATAATTGACTTTTCATACCCCATAATTGAAAATTTTTATGCGAAAAATGGATTAAGCCCATGTCAACAACATACTATATTTTTTTGAGAAAACCATTGAAATTATGAGTGCTACAGCTTCAACCATAACAGTCGGCTCTATAGATGCTCTGAAGGCAACATCATCCTCACACAAAATCAATGCAGACATAATCTCACTGTGCAGAGAGGGATGAATGAAAGAGGCAATACAAATCTTGAATTTTCCGAACCACCAAGGCATTCAACTCGAACTCGTTACCTATAATTCTCTATTACAGATATGCACTAGAAACAAGGCCCTCTTAGAGGGAAAAAAATCCACACCCACATGCTATCGAGTGGCTTTGAGCCAGATCTCTACTTAAGTACCAAACTCATAAGCCTGTATATCATGTGCGACAGTCTGGAGGATGCACACTTATTGTTTGATAAAATGCCAACAAGAAATCTCTTTAGTTGGAATGCAATGCTGATAGGATATATGAGGAATGGAATGTTTCAAGAAACCCTAGTACTTTATTACCAAATGATCAGGGAAGGTATAGAGCCATAATCTTTTACATTTCCCCATGTTCTTAAGGCATGTACTTCTTTATCTGCTTTGCAGGAGGGCGGGAAGATTTATTATCTTATTGTTGAAAGAGGGGTTGAATCAGATAATTTTGTGGCCAGTTTCCTCATAGACATGTATTCCAAGCATGGTGTCGTGGACTTTGAATGCCAAGTCTTTGACAAAATTTCTGAAAGGGATGTTGTGACATGGTGTGCCATGATCATCGGCCTCATACAGAATGGGAATTATAAAGAGACCTTAAATCATTTTCAGAAAATGCAATTGACAGGGTTGAAACCCATTACGATCATTGTTACCAGTCTTATGAAGACATGTGCCTGATTGAGAGATCTGAAACATGGAAGGGAGATTCATGAGTATATAATTAGAACTGGACTTGATAAATATATTGTTGTGTGCAATTCCCTACTAGAAATTTATACCAAATGTCAAAGTATGGAGGATGCATGGCTAGTATTTGACAAAATTCCCAAAAGACATGTAATTTCATGGTGTTCGAGAATTGCGGGTTGTTTCCAGAATGGGAATTTTGACAAGAGTGTCAATCTATTTCATGAAATGTTACTGGATGACATTAAACCTAATTATGTTACCTTGGCAAGTGTTCTTCCATCATGCGCCCACTTAGAATTTGTCAAACAAGGGAAGGAAATCCATAGTCATATAATTTAGAATGAATTTGAATCAGATGCTTTTGTAAGGAGTGCTTTGTTAGACATGTATGCCAAATGTGGGAATATAGATATGGAACACCAAGTGTTTAACATAATGCCTTAGCCAGATGTAGTGCTATGGAATTCCATGATTGCTTTCTATGCTTAGAATGGGCACTGCAATGAGGCATTGGAACTTTTTCATCAAACTTAAAAGAAAGGCCGGAATCCTGACTCTATTACCATAGTGAGTATTCTTCCAGTTTCTACCCACTTACCAGCATTGAAATAGGGAAAAGAGATCCATTCTTACAAAATGACAAGTGCACTCTAGTATGATATTCCTGTTGGAAATTCCCTCATGGACATGTATGCAAAACGTGGAAACATAAAGTTTCTCTATTTGTGTTTGACAAGATGCCGAGAAAGAACGTGTTTTCCTGTAACACAATGATTACAAGGTATGGAATTCATGGGCATGGTGATGATGCAGTTGCACTGTTTTACCAAATAGAAAAGTCATGATTTAAGCCTCACTATATCACCTTTATTTCTCTCCTCTCTACTTGCAATCATGCAGGCCTAGTGGATAAAGGTCGGGAATATTTTGATTGTATGAGTTGAGATGATAACATTAGACCTAGAATGGAGTACTATGCTTGCATGGTTTACCTTCTTGGGTGAGTTGGGTGCTTGAATGAGGCTCGAGATTTTATTAAAGATATGCCACTGAAACCTAGTGTTGATGTATGGGGAAGCTTGCTTGGTTCTTGTAGAGTTAACTATAATGCATATTTAATAGAACTTGCAACATAGCACATTTTTGAGTTAGCGCCTGATCATGTGGGATATTATGTTCTGCTGTCAAACCTTTATGCTACTCTTAGTAGGAGGGTTGATGTAGCCAATGTGAGGGCAATGATAAATGACAGGGGTTTGAAAAAAGAGCCAAGATGTAGCTGGATTGATGTAGGTAACAACATGCATGTATTCCTTGTAGGAGACATATCCCATGCACGATCTGATGAAATATATGCAACATTGAAGAACTTGGTAGTGCAGATGAGAGCAGTAGGGTATGTACCTTGTGTATCTTTTGTGCTGCATGATACAGAATACTACAATATTTTGTAGTGAGGGGAAGACACTGGTATTACTTTTAAGGATTCTCAACTATGTTGCATGGGGTATGGGCTTGATTATCCATACATGTATATATGAATGAAGATATCTTTGTAAAATGAGTTAGGGGTGTGAATTTTATTCATGGAGTAAGTTAATCGATAGATGTTTTGTACATGTCATTTTATCATGAATTTTTGTTGAAATTGTATTTTTGGTTACAAAAATGGATTCAGCTTTCTCTAAAACATTTGGACATCTTAATTATGCAATTTTAGCAATGTATATTTACAATTTTAACAATTACATCCATATTTCAAGTGTAAAAGTAGTTGAAAAAATAGTACAAAACATCAAACTTTTAGTATTCCTTGTTGAAAAAACACTAGAAAACATCTAACTTTTTGTATTCTTTGTAGAAAAGGAATCTATTAGGACATGATCATGGAAAATAAAGCTACAGTGGGGATGGGAGGAAGGCAAAGAAATCATGCAATTATTCTTATCAATACTTTCCTAGGAAATTGGTGAGAATTGTTTCTCACCAATAACTTTTGTGGTGATTCCAGGGTACCATTAGATTAATCTTCTCTATTGTTAACACTAGTTTTCCTTTATCTTTTTTGAATTTTTCAAAACCGGAGGGGGCTAGGGTTACTCATTGGTCTATTGTGACAAGGCTTGAAGGGTAGGTGACCCCTGGGATAGAGGCTCACCCCGGTGGGCTTCGGGACATCTCAGCCCCTGCTAAGTCACAAGTTATTGGTATATCTGGCTTGTAGGCTGTTGGATATACTCTCAGGAGGTTGTTGTTCCCATGGTTAAAAAAACACTTTTCTAGGAGATTATTTCTGACCGAATAAATTTTTCTTTGATAACATAGTACCATCATATTAATCTTCTCTATTGCAAAAAAATAGTATTTGCCAAGGGATTTGAGCTTTTTTTGTTGCAAGAATGTGGAAGTTTACTGCACATGGATTGTATTATGTTCATTATAACCAACAATAAAATGATATGGGATATCAAAGTTTATATATTATTAACGAACATTTTTTTTTTAATCAATGTGGAGCACTATGTTTTAGATGGTAGATTTGTATGTCAGAACAACAATTTGTAAGTTTTAGATGGGAGGATTTGTATGTCTGAACAATAATTTTAAGATGTATAGTTGTTAGGTGTATATGACATTTTTAATGGGCACATAAAAAGAATGTCAATAAACTGATTCCTTTGATTGAAACAACATCCATTGTCACTGATTTTGTTGCAAAACGATGTCTAAAGATAAACACACAAAGAAAACATTTTAAATTTGAAAGTTATCAATGAATTTTTATTTTTAGTTTGGGAGTTATAATGAATATGCTTCATGTTTCTATTTATTTTTTAGTAGCAGTGATTAAATGTTAGGGTTTACCTTCATCATGTGCTTCATATGCTAGATTTTTCGGTATATGGAGGCTTTGATAGCTGTTGTTGAAGGAGAATGTGATTGAAGTGACAAATTTGCATACACATATTGTCCCCTCAGTTTGAAATTCTTCTCTTGTAGATATGGCTTGTGTATTGTATTCACATAATTATTACCTTTCATAGCTGACGAATGCCATAGAAGTAATGGAGACATGGGATGTATGTTCATTGAGTGTTATGGTGATCCAGAAGGTTCACTGAAAAGGATGAGGTTAGTATCCTATGTCCTCCCACTGCTAGAAACACACAAATATTGTTTGATGTTTGTTTCTATGAAATGTTCAATCTTAAACATTTAGGGTTTTGATGCATTTAAGTAGAGCAGTTTATTTGAATCAATGCTTAGGATAATATTTGGGGAATAATTTTGTTATTTCAGTGATTTTCTGATGAAATATTGGTCAAATAAAGGTTTGAACAAGAATGGAAATTGATAATCTAGTTTTAATATATGATTCTAACTAATATTACATTGTTGAAAAAAGACTGAAAACTAATTCCTTAATATTTGATACATATATTGTAATTGCATATTTTGGATGACTATGGTCCCTGATTCCATATTAAATACGGAAACAGTCCAGTCTCCCTCCGAATATATATATATGGAATTAATGGTAATGAAATTTACATTAAGACCAACAACAATAGACATTGAGGCCTTGAATATCTAAAATAAAACTAACTAAACTTTAAACAAAAGTCTTCATTTTTTTAGAAGTTTTGAACTACAATACGAAGCTATCCAAACCAAAGCCTTACTATTAGATTATCTACTGGTCCATCTGTAATTGGTCTTCAGTAGGGTTGAAAGTATGAGAGAGGCTATTTCTAGAAGGGACTCCCTTGGAAATGAAGGGTCGAGACCTTCAATGAATTGATTCCATGTCTAATACTGCAAAACAATTCACTATTATTTTAAGTTCAACCACTAAACTGATAAAAAACTATCCACAATCTTGTTAAAGTCATTCAAATTTAGATAGACTTATCTGTTGAAGAAATGCAAGCTATTACTTTTATTGAAACTTTACGAAAATCAAGAAGCTCTATATTTTCTTCTTAATGAAAGTGAAAATTCATACGTCCATTGAATAATTTGTCATAAAATATTCACTTTTATTGTTTAGTTTTACACGATTATCCACATCAATTTCCAAAAAACTATTATTGAATTTATATTTTATGCAAAAAATCCTAGTTTTATCCTATATGTTCTTGCCACTATGGAAAATTGTCTTGTACACTTTCTTAAACTTGTGTTTACTATGGTATGATTCATTTCATCTAGATTAAACTACTAGGATTGTCAACTGCTTAAAATTTGAAATAAAGAGTGTGAAAACTTTGAATGGGATGGAAACTCTGTATGAAATAATTTGAGGTACTTTCAACACACACCAGGGTTGCAAAAAAATCATATCCTCAACAAAGTTCCTCCTGTAGATTCCAACTAGTCAGATTCATGGTAAACAACCCAACTACCACCAAGTATTTTCCACAAGTCTTTTACAAGGTTATCAACATCAATTTCCAAAAAACTATTATTGAATTTACCTTTTATTGAAAAATCCTAGTTTTACCCTATATGTCCTTTCCACTATGGAAAATTGTCATGTGCCCTCTCTCAAACTTGTGTTTACTATTGTATGATTTAGTTCATCAATATTAAAATGCTAGTGATTGTCAGATGCTACAAATTTGAAATCCAAAGTGTGAAAGCTTTGAATGGGATAGCAACTCTGTATGAGTTAATTTGAGGTACTTTGAACAAGCACCAGGGTTGTAGAAACATCATGTCCTTGACTGAGTTCCTCTTGTAGATACTGACTTCTCAGCTTCATAGTAACCAACCCAAATACCACTAGGTCTTTTCCACTGGTCTTCTCCATTATATGATATATCACCTAATCCTACATCTGAGACTCCTTGTGGCCACTGGTGCATTCAGTGGACTGTAAAAACAATAATTCCCCCTCCTCTCTTATCCCTGAATTCTACAATTTGTTGTGAGATATTTTTTGTGGTTGGTTTGGCACCACTTCTGCGAGATGCTCATATGCCAGTATTTCCTATTTTGGCACTATATCTAGTTGTTAGTGGGTGGCCTGTAATCCTCTCATTGGTTAGTTCTCTGTGTGTATTAAAGAAGGTGTGTGGTTTTGTTTCTTTGGTTTCTCTTTTAAAATTACAAATTGTCTTTGGTGTAAGGATTGTTGCATTCTGTGTGAAATGGAAGAGCTAGAGTGCTGTCTCAAGTGGTGTCAAAAGGAAACCACAGAGGCAGTGTAGTGTAGTGAATAAGACTAACAGGTGGAATCTCTAGATGGACGATTTTTCCTATCACATCTTGAAGGAAAATACATCCATGATAACTGTGCAATATTTGATGCATCAATAAGTATTGTGGAGCTCCAAAAATGGGAGATGGAAGTAGATTATTTCATGGGTGTGTATAAAGAGAATAAATTGGAACACAGTGTGCAGATACAGACTCTTCAGAAACAGGTGGGTCAAGTGATGGCCCTTCTTGGGGAAGCAAATAGAATCTTAGGAATATTTTTTCTTTATTGATCACCACTCCAGTAGTATGGTAGAAGAGTTATAGAATATTGGAAAATACTTTTGCTTCTTTTGTGGAGCCATTTCAACAAATCCTTCCACAAACATGAGATGGGTAATTGGGCAGGATTGGGATGTCTTTATACATAGTAGGAGCCCATTAGAGGCCTTTGCATTTATCAGTTTACTATGGGCTTCACTGACTAGAAGGGATAACGGTGGAGAGATGGGACAGCCTTTCCTGATGCTTCTAGAGGCAACCAAAAGGTATGAAGCTGAGCCATTAACTAGAATAGATAAAGTGGCTGAGGAAAACCATACATCTATCCATATTAATGAAACACTATTGAAACCCCATTTGAAGAAGTAGGAGTCTGAGGTAGAGATGGTTAACTTTCTCAAATACTTTGGACAGGTCTATCTTTGTAATCAAAGTCCTTTTGTTGCCTTGGAAAAGTGAAGGAATTTTTGGGTTGTCCCTGAGGGATCTTTAATGTCCCTCTTAAGTAGGAACCCCATCTTTTCTCTCGAGATATGTTTGGGAAGATGAGGCTTGATTCTAGTGGCAATGATGTTGAAAATGACTTTAAATTTTATACAGACTATTGCAAAGTGAAATTAGACATAATTGATCAAATGATTGATGAGCATTTACATTTCGTATCAAAGTGATGAATATTGTGTTGAGATCAAGCTATATTGTCCCAACAACAATATAGCAAAGGATGATAGTCACATGTATGATTACATGAAGGTGTTTGATAAACCATTTTGGGTGTGAGAAACCTATCTCAACCTAAGCCTAAAACAACCTTGAAATACTTCCCCAATAGTCTATTAAGTTGTTACCTTAACACCCTTCCTGATCTTTCCCTAATGTCACTCCTTAATATGTAGCCTAAAGGAAAATCCTAGCCCCTATGAAATTACAAAGATACTTACCTATTGAAAGTCTAATATAACATCAAGGCATAGTCACTGCAAGAGCTGGAATTTGTCATTTTGGATAGTCATTATTTGGCTGGAAATTATTATAGTTTGACATTCCTAGTTGTCTACTAATTGAGGGTTGGAAATCACCTTGTTTGGGATAGTCATTCTAGATATTCCCTTGGATGCAAAATGCTTTATGTTGGGCAATTACATTTCACCTCCTTTTTATTGGAAATAGCATCCTATGGACAGTCATTGAAACACATATGTCATGGATGAAAATTTAGTTAGATTTTCCATACAGAATAGACTTACGGATGCAAGGTGTGCCCACATCCCCTACTTGCAAATAGGATCCATATATGTGGAAAAATGTAGGAAATAGGAAGTTCTGAACCAGCCATCCAAGTATGGGATACTCTATTGTCTCCATTAGGGTTGAGCAATATTATCTAGATTCTATATCTATGATTCTATACACATATAGATATCTTTGCAAATATACATGTGATACATGGATGCATGTATATATGTATAGCTTTAGTTTGATATTAATAATGTTATTGTTTGATCTAACTAGAGTTTCAAGACCTTTATGGTAAATGATTTTTTTAAGAATAAACTCTTTATACGTATTTTAATAACTTCAGTTTACAGGTTAAGAATTAAGAAAAGGTAGTAGTAATTGAATAAATTATTCAATAATACACAGATGTATATTGAGAAGAATCTTTCTCGACTCTCAATGATATTGATCGATGAATTACATTTCTCTAATTATAGATGTAGATATATGAATCAATTCATAAAATCATGGATGCATATGTAAATACAACTATATATTCCATGGATAAATGGATATGAATGTATAATAGTTCACATTTCATCGAGTATTTCCAATATTAAAGTTTCATCAAGTATTGTATCTTCGTGGTGGCTTGTCAAATAGGAAATGGCTCTGATGATGCAGCCTATAATTTCAAACTTCTTGTCCTTCTGAACCTTCTTACAATATGATTCAATCCCCCTTTTGAGATGGCAAATGGCCTTTCACTTCTGTGTAACTGCCATGAAAGGTAATTTTGTTTTCATGGTTGCCATTGCATTCTTGGGTTTATTCTACCTCTTGTCAATGGTATTTTTGTGTCAAGTTTTCTAGTAGATAAAAATGGATTTGGAGATGTTGTATTAGATCAAGAAGTTTTGCAATTTCAGAGAATTGTGCCATATTATATCCCTAATTTAAATTTTCTTCACAGGCAATTTTCTCAAAGACCTTTTCTGAATTCTCACTGTCGACTGCAAAAAAACATCTCATGGTTGTCTTCTCACTGCTAACTATCTTTAAAAAACCAACAGATATATGATTTTCCACTTCACTGACCTCTAAACACCAAGAATATCTCTTACTACTCAATGTTCTCTGAAAACAAATAAATTTCTCAATGCTCACTGCCTCTGTAAAAAAAATTTCTCTCCCTGAACAAACCTACAAAACAAGAAATGGTTACCTTATTGTAAGACATTATTTTCCTCTGGAAAATTCATTGATCTCCCATGCTCCACTATTATGATTTTGATGATCTGAAAACTAAGGCAATTGTGATACTCTTGATACTATTTTGTTATTTTGATTTTTAGTTTGTACTATGCAGCTTCACCATTGTAAGTTTGAAATGCCAAAATGTTGTTTATTTTAGGTTTCTGTTTGGCCCAGTATATGGTTAGTTTAGTGGCTAGTCTCATTTCCAGCAGCCAGACTCTAGGACTCTGAGAAACATCCCCACTGTAGGTTTTTATGTCCTGGGTCAGTTTCCAAAATAAGAAACCTAAAGCATCTGTCTCGACTCTCAATAATATTGATCGATGTATTACATTTCTATGATTATAGATGTAGATATATGAATAAATCGATAAAACCATGGATGTATATATATAAATAAAACTATATATTCCATGGATAAATGGATATGAATGTATAATAGTTTACATTTCATAGTATATTTCCAATATTAAAGTTTCATCAAGTATTGTATCTTCATGGTGGGTTGCAAATAGGAAATGGATTTGATGATGTATCCTACAATTTCAAACTTGTTGTCCTTCTGGACCTTCTTACAATTTGATTCAAACCCCCTTTTGAGATGGCAAATGGCCTTTCACTTATGTGTAACTATCATGAAAAAGAAAGCCATGGAAGGTATTTTTTTTTCATGGAGGCCATTGCATTCTTTGGTTTAATCTACCATATCTTGTCAATGGTATTTTGTGTCCAGTTTTATAGCAGATAAAAATTGATTTGGAGCTGCTATATTAGATCAAGAATTTTTGTAATTTCAGAGAATTGTGCCATATTATATCCCTAATTTTAATTTTCTTCATAGGAAATTTTCTCAATGACCTTTTATGAATTCTCACTACCGACTGCAAAACAACATATCCTTGATATCTTCTCACAGCTAACTATCCTTGAAAAACCAATAGATATATGATTTTCCACTTCACTAACCTATGAAAACCAAGAATATCTCTTACTGCTCAATGTTCTCTGAAAACAAATAAAGATCTCAATGCTTACTGCCTATGTAAAAAATGTTCTCTCCCTAAACAAACCTACAAAAGAAGAAATGGCTACCTTGTTCTAAGACATTATTTTCCTTTGGAAAATTCATTGATCTCCCATGCTCCACTATTCTGAGTTTGACGATATGAAAACTAAGGTAATTGTGATACTCTTGAGACTATTTGTTACTTTGAGTTTTAGTTCATACTATGCAGCTTCAGCATTGTAAGATTGAAATGCCAAAAATGTTGTTGATTTTAGGTTTCCATTTGGCCCAGTCTATGGTTATTTCAGCGGTTGGTCTCGTTTTCAGCAGCTAGACTCTAAGACTGTGAGAAACATCCCTACTATAGGTTTTGGTGTCTTGGGTTAGTTTCCAAAATAAGAAACCTGTCTCCAAACAAGAAACCAATTTTATATTTTATTTGTACATAGATATATGTATCTAAAACGTGACATCCTCCTATACTCTGATGAACCCTGGTTTTGAAAATAGTGTCCCCAAATGGTCAAAGTGTTAAATTTAGTGCAGCTGTGAAACCCATTCTCAAGGAGGATGGTACCCTAGTCAGTTAACTAGGGAAGACTAAGACCCTAGAAGGTTACCCTAGGGCCCTTAGTATTCTCTTGGGGTTCTTGGTCTGTGACCAAGCAGGTTGATTCCATGGAAAATCCCCTATCATGTGGCTTGGGCCCCTATGTGTCTCTAGGGTATTTTGGTCTAGGACAAGGGACACGATGTCCAAGTAGATCTTGTAGGTAGAGGCATAGACATAATCTGGTTTGGGACCAGGGACACAATGTACAAGTAGGTCCTGTAAGTAGTTCATAAACTTTTAGTATAAGGATGAAGCTCACCTTAGTGCTGAGAGCCATTCTTTGAGACAATGGAAGCACCTGGTCAATTACCAAGAATTTGATTCAGTCTAGGACTGAAGCTCATCTTAGTGCTAAAAACCATTCTCAAGGAGAATGGAGGCACCTAGTTAGTTACCAGGAACTTGATTCAGTTTGGGACTGAAGCTTAGCTTACTTATGAGAACTGTTCTTCGGAAGAATGGAGGCACCCGGTCAGTTTCCAGGATCTTGGTTTAGTCTAGGAATGAAACTCAGCCTAGGGCTAAGATCCATTCTTTGAGAATGAATGATGATGATGTGTGATTTCCTCTCTCTTAATCGTTACTACTAGGTTTCTTCTCAAGGGACTGGCCACCCCTTGAGGATGTCACTAGCACCTAACCCTTAGGAACAGTATTGAGGACCAAAGGATCATACCATATGGTTTGGATCTTCCCCTTATACATTGATGATCAAATATATGAATCAATGTACCTTAAAAGAGAGAAAAGATTCAAGCCCTTGGTCTTTTTGGTCCTATAAGTACACATCTATTAGTAGCCCAATTTCACAATAATCAATATGATAAAGAGAAGCAGCTAGATTTTACCCATGGATAGTAACAACATAAGGTCATAAATATGGAGTTGTTCTTGTCAGTTAAAATCTACATCCATCACTTCATAAATTGGAGACCTCAATAAAGCATCATCCAACTAATCACCCAGCATGGGTGCATTTTTTACTCGGGCAGTTGTCTCAAGCTTGGAAAGAGTACCCAGACTCTAAGATGCATCCATCTAGAAAGGGTTGGATTGTATGCATTGCATCATTTTAAATACAAGGATCAACAAACCTTGTGAAATGAGGAAGTGTTTGTTAAAGTTAGAAAGGATAGCAACCTTTAACAGTATTGTCTATATGATGATGTCTGAAATATTTACAGGAAAATGGTTTCTCTCTCTTGTTCGTGAAGGTTTTAAATTGAATTTTTGCAGGAAAATTGGTGTAGGATAATGTACTATGGAAAATCAGTGTATGACTAGGTTAAGCTTAGAGCTCACATTCTTTGTTCCTCACTTGTGACTCAACTAGACACAACTTAGCAGATCTCATATTTCTTCCCAGCGCTCCTAGTGGATAGGGGAACTAAGAGGCTAGTAGATAGTAACACCATTCCATCTCCTAGATTAGTTAAACCTCAAGAAAACATGCAACCTTTATATCTAGGTCCATGTGGGGTTGTTGTAGGATGGTTTGGGATAGCTAGGTCCATGTGAAGTTTTGTTGGGATAGCTTATGCATGATTACAAACCTTCAAGTTTGCTTCACCCTTAATATCCATGAGTTAGCCACTACCCACTATTAAAGAGTTGTTTGAGAGACTTATGTGGATATTGTAGGTCTTGGCTAACTTTATCTATTGAACTCATCAATCCAAGGTTAGAGTTCCAAACAATTTTACTTGTTCCACATATGGAGACTCTTAGTTACCAAACATAGGTTGCATTCATGCTCCTAAGCACACATTGGAGTCCATTCAACTCAGTTTCAATTGCTTATGCATGACCTCCACCTTTGATTTTTATAAAAG
>LPNX010064084.1:53779-71279 GCA_001517045.1 Pseudotsuga menziesii
GATTCACGCTAAAGTGAGTGAATGAGCCACTATTGTTATGCCCAAATCCTGTCACCAACATGTGATAAGATTCTTAACACCTATATTTTCCCTAAATCCCAAACTTGGAGTGGAAAACATGCTCTGGATATCAATTCTACATGAAAAATCCTAGCATCGCTTTTTCCCTTTAGCTGATGAGCGATACCTTGTTCAGCACCGCCTGAGTCCTGTTATAGAAAAGAGGTGCCACCACATATGTGCTTTGTTCTTGAAGCGGTTCTTACATACACCACTCTATAATAAAGGTGTATAAGTAGTACCCTTGGTAAAATTTGAAAAAAAAGAGGTTTCTCAAGGTTTCTAGAACATGAGCCCCGTGTCCTCCCTTATCCCTATCAATCTCAGTTGGTTGGAGTCAAGATCCCTCTTGGTAGGATCTTATAGCCACCTCACCCACAAATATCTAAACCATACCTATCCATTTGAGTCTTATAAATACTAGCTCACATCCATGGCTGAGGGGGGGGAAATGAATGGTAATGTTATGTTGTTGAATTGACTATCTAGCCCAATCCATTGGAGAGCACAAGAGAGAAAGTTGGAGCTATCGGGGATGAGTTGTTTGCCTTGTGGAGGAGTTTGTGAACACTAAGGAAATGGTTGTAAGCTTCTTCATTGGTTTCTTAATGCAAATTTGATTTTCGTCCCACATATCTATTGTATTAATCTTGCATGTATATGTTACTGGATTCCTTAGTCACTACTATGGATGTGTAATTAATGTTCTGGTAGCTTTGATGTTCTTGTTTGTTTGACATCTTCTATAGGTACATAGGTTCGTCATCAAAGCATTATTCTAGGTGTTTACAACATTCAAGGAACTATCTCATCAAAAGAAAAAATAGTGTAGTTTTAAGTTAAATCTATCTATGTTTAAAACAAAAATTGAAAAAATAGATTGCATATGCATGTAGAGTGCTTGTTGTTTTTATTTTAGGAAAAGAGACTCTTACCCATCTGATTGCTTTCAAAAAAGAAAAATGAGTTTGGAATGTGTTTCTTTTCTTTGGATTTGATTTGTTCAAAGTAGTTTTTTGGGAATTTTTGGTTTTCAAAATGAAAAGAAAATACTCTCTCTCCCTCCCGTAAGTAGGCATACCTCAAACGGTAAAGTGAAATATTTGCATCTACATATCTGCATGGTTTTACTTTTCCTATCAAAATTCCATGCATTCACCTAACCATCCACTTTAAAATTAACGGTAGTTGTAGGGTTTAAATTTACATAGAAATTTGAGTGATAGGCTAGAGACGTGTACGGGCATCGTTAAGCGTAGGAGCCGTTGTTACTCATCCACACTACATCCTGGGACTCACGCAGTTCTTCCACATACCATCGGTATATCGAATGACCTTTCACATACCCTTGAAGTATATATAAAGGAACTTCACGTACTCGATTATATATAGGAAGGCCCCTTGTGAATGGTTGTACTTTAGACAACACTACTACCGATTTGAGCTCCCATGTACCTTGTGTATATTGGGAAACCCCACTAGGATACCTTATCTATCTGAGGAAATCCCTTTGGCCATATTGCTTGGAGCCATACACTAAAAAAAACATTCAAGGATATTAGTGCGCATGTACCCTTGTTGTATATCATGAGTGACACCTTCTTGACAATCCTGGTGAGAGACCAAACTATCTGAACTCCTCCTATCATTTAGGTTTGCTTGTTTGGCCTGTAGCTTGAGTAGGGGAATTTTTTATGTGTTTTTTCTAGTTTTTAAACCCTAGGTTAGATAGGAACTATACAAACTGGCTAAATTGATACAGTCCAAAAGAGTACGGGGCTTGCCACCTAATTTTACTCCTGTTTTGGGAGAAGATCCTATGGAAGCTATCGACCAAGGAGCTACTACCAACTCTCAAGAGGGATAAAATGTGGTTGTAGAAAGTGGAGATCCATATCCTTCGCATGGTCCTCCCTTGGCTCAAAAACCATCTAGGGGTAATAACTTTTTCCATTCTCCCATAGAAGGCCATGTTGATGATACTACCCATTGACATTATGGTCGCAATGCTCCATTTTGGGATACCTCTATGGGACAGTCTGTTGCTTCGTTTCGAACCTGTCCAACCTCTTCTGAAGAAATTTCACCAAATGAAGAAGAACGCAGACAATACTAGGAAGCTATTCTCCTTGCAAGAGAACTTGAGAAGAAAATAGATAACATATTGGGTACACCACCACCTCGCTCGATAGTTTTTCCTCGTAATACGAACCCTTGGCCTGTGAGATATCGCTCACTTGTTGATTCTATGAAACCCATTGAACCTATTCTAGATCATGCTGTGACTCTACATAATCGAGGTCAAACTACCAACCCCACCACCTCCCATATTATGTATGTTCCAAATCCTCCTGGGTCTTTCGCACTTGGGGAACAACATTCAATTCCTGTTTCATCAACACCTTCTAGTGCCCAGGGGAAACCCTCGGCATGAACTATGTTACCTGTCACTGGAATTGTAGCTATTAATGGACAGACCTCTAGTATAGATAAATCTATAGTCTATGTCCCTCCTACCCATACGAATGTGGTTAACCCCCCATCTAGTTCAGGTCAACCCTTGGGGGCACAACCTGTAAGGAATCAAACCTCTTGGGGGTATGGTTACATAAAAAATCTAGCACCTGTACGAAATATCAACTAACAATCCACCCCTATAGGAATGCCTTATGCTGGAATTCCATATCCTAGAAATACTTTCACTCCATGGGGGCAACCTAACTTGTCCTATATGCCAGCTATGGGAGGGATACCTATACATACTGCGGGGGGTGCTGAAGGACCACCTTACAGAGGTCCTCCCTCTAGGGGGGCTAATGATCCTAGATGGCCAGGCATATTTCCTCCTTATGGTCCTAATGGTATTGGTGGTCCTGGGGGGTCTGGTGGCCTTGCTCCTAGTGGTTCTATAGGCTCCAAATGTTTACCTCCCAGGGGTCCTAGAGAGTTTGGTGGTATTCCTCCTGGTGGCTCAGGTGTTTCTGGTGGTCTTGGTGGTCCTAGTGGTCCTAGAGGCCCTGGTGGTCCTCGTCTTGGATGCTCTGGTGGTCCTAATGGTCCCGATCCTGGAAATAAACCCCCTATGGGTGGATCTTCCGATGGTTCTTCATCACAACAGCAGTTTCAACAACCTATATATCAATCTACTTACAATCCTATTGGTACTTATATGCCTTATCAATATTACTAGTGTGTACAACCTAATCGCTAGTTACCTTTCCTAGAAACTTTGGACTTTCCTGATTTGTCCAACTTGATTAATGATCCCATTCAATATAACCCCTCATGACCTACCATTCCGGTAAATTTACCATCGGAAATTCCAAAATTCGATGGGAAGCGGGGAGATGATCCAAAAAACCATGTCATGACATTCCATTTGTGGTGTTTTTTGAACTCCCTAATGGATGATTCAGTTTGTTTAATACTCTTCTAGTGAACTTTGACTGATACCGCCATGAAATGGTACATTGAACTTCCACAACATTCATTTTTGGATTTTGGTTCTTTGGCAACTGTCTTTCTTACACACTTTTAGCTTCCTATATGCTATGAAACAGGTATAAATATCTTAAATTATTTGCATCAGAACACCTCCACCTACATATCAGATCATATCCATGAGTGGAGAAGACGGAGAATACTTATTAATGCTCCTATCCTAGATCAATTGTTATCTGATTGGTTTACTAAATATTTGGTGCCTCTAATCACCCGAGATGTGGCTATGGGCTGTGTCGTTACCCAAGAGCAAGCCACTAGTCAAGCCCAATATCTGGACTTGGTATATTCCCAGTTTGGAATGTTGTATGACTTGATCCCTCAAGCTCCTTTCCCAAGCACCAATCCTGCCAAGCCACCAGTAGAAACCCCTGTTAATGGGATTGTTGGTTCTATCCAATCCCCATCGATAGCAAAACCTGCCAAGAAACCTCATACTTATACCCCTACGCATTCAACTCCCAAGGTTTCCACTGAGGTAAATTCCATTCAAAGTACACAAATGCTTGACAATACTAAAAACAAAGGTAAATCCAAAAACAAAAAACCTAGAAACCCGCAGGAGAATCCAAAACCAACCATCACCGAGAATGATAAAGGGAAAATAAAAGAAAACTATCCATGTTTTCTATGCAGAGGTGATCACTTCATGAAAGAGTGTTGTCATCGTGAAGAAAGAAATCAATTTCTGAAAACTAGTCCCACACCAGCAGTTCTCATGGATCCTTTTCCCTCTCAACAATAGCTGATAGACCACATGTCTAATTAGGGAAATTCTAGTTCTTCAGAGGAAATTCGCATGATGTCCTCGGACACTATTAATTTACAAACTCAAATTCAGAGTTATGAAAAACCCATAGACAAGAAAGAAGAGAATTATTCTTCAGGAAAAGGTCCTTCTATTGGTTCTCCTGAGTCCTCGTCTACTGGTCCCCTAACCATCGAGAAACCTAATCTCGACATGGTTTTGTGCCCACCCATGAGTACTCTTAGGAAGGTTGTTTTTAACCCTAATGCTGGAGCTGACCAATTTTTTAATGCACTTGAATATCTTTCTCAAGAACCATGTGCAATGTCTACCTTGGAATTACTCCAAAGTTGTCCAACGAAATGCAAAAACTTATTAACCGCATTAGGAGCTTTAGACCCGAACAACACTAATTTGATTCATTTTAATGTCAAGAACTATAAGTCTAGAATACCTCATAAACTCGATTTCCAAATCATAAAGAAAGTATTTGGAAAGAGGGTCTTTAGAAATATCTTAAACGAAGGAGCTTCAACTTCGGTTTTGTCCATGTATTGTTGGAAAGCTATTGGATCTCTCAAGCTTGTAACATCACCAACGACTTTGAAATCCTTTGATGGATGAGGTTTCCAGCCCCATGGTCTTATACTAGCCCTTTCAGTTGAGCTTGGGGGAAAAATTGTTTCCATTCAAGTGGAAGTAGTACATGCCCCGTTAGACTACAACCTCCTATTAGGAAGAAATTGGTTTTACGCCATGATTGTTGTCGCTTCGACAGTATTTCAAACCGTCTAATTTCTACATATATGGAGGATTGTAACCATTGACCAGATCAATTTTTGTACACTAGATGTTGCCACCCCTATGGCTAATAACATCCCTATGTTAGGCTAGTCCCCTCCTCCTTACTAGTTGATTGGGGTAGGCATGCTGAAGGATTCTAATTCCCTTATGAGGATTTTTCCGTCAAACCTTCCTAACATAGAAATGGTGATGGTGAATATGATTTCTTACTTTGATTATGATCCAAAGGGAAAACAAATTGTTGGGTTCACCTCATTGAGTCCGCATGAATCAATGTACAATGTTATCCAAACCGTTTTCGATGACCACACTAATGACCTTCATCTGGTGGATTCGGACCCTTACCACTTACCCTACTTGTTAGAACCCTCTCTTCCAACTCTAGATTATCTCTCCCAGACTTTTCCTTCTGATGAGTCCATTATGGAGATCATGAGTAAGAATGAACCTATATGGGAGGATCATCACCATAGATCCTCGTTCCTCCCTAACACCAATTTGGTAGACCATGATTTTGCATCTGTTTTTACTACTGATATTGTCAAAACACCTCAAACTCCTATATTGTTGAAGAACATGGATTCTAAAGGAAACCTATGCAACATTACTCAAACAAATCCAATTGACATATTATCCAAGCCTGACACCCTTAAGCATGTTCCTGTTGGGAAGAACTACTGAACATATGAATCTGAAGCATATAGAGCACTTTTCAAAGAATTTCGAGATGTATTTTCCTAGTCCTATGAACAAATGCCAAGGATAGACCCATCCATTATGGTTCACGAAATAAAAACCTATCCCACTACAAAACCTGTCAGGAAAAAACTGAGACAAGTCCATCCACTGAAATCCATAGCTATCAAAGTTGAAATAGAAAAACTTCTAAAAGTAGGGTTTATTTATCCCATACCCTTGACGGAATGGGTATCGAACGTCGCCCCTGTCAATAAAAAGTAGGGAATCATTAGAATCTGCATCGATTTAATATATTTGAACAAATATTATCCCAAAGACAACTTTCCCACTCCACATATTGACTAGATTATCGACAATTGTGTCGAAAGTGTCATCTTCTCGTTTATGGATGGCTTTTCGGGTTATAATCAGATTGAGATTCTACCCACTGATTAGCACAAGAAAATATTTATTTTCCCATGGGGAACCTTTGCATACAGGAAGTTACCATTCGGCCTGAAAAATGCTAGAGCCACTTTCCAGCATGTTATGTACTATGTGTTTCATGATATAAAAAATATTGTAGAACTGTACCTTGATGACCTCCCAGCTCATTCACAGCAATGGGATGACCACCCTGGTCATCTTAGAGACATTTTCTTGAGATTTCGTCATTATAACATATAGTTCAATCCTCATAAATGTGTTTTTTGCATCGAGAAGTGATGCCTGTTAGGTTTTGTGGTTTCTGAGGATGGCATCTGGATAGATCCATTGAAAATTGCCACTATTCTAGCCCCAACCAACCTTCTAGAACTCCAAATTTTGCAAGGGAAGGCAAACTTCCTCTGCCGTTTCATTTGTAATTTTGCAGAGAAAACATACGGTTATATGCGTCTCCTTAAGAAGGACACTCTATTATTTTGGGATGACCAAGCCCAATGGGCCTTTGATAATCTCAAACACGCTCTGACTCACTCACTCGTGATACACCCCCTATATTGTTCAAAGGATTTTCTCTTATACATTGCTGCATCCACTACTACCATCGCTATGGTTTTGATGCATGATAATCCTAATGGTGAGGAGCACATGATCTGCTATGCTAGTAAGAATATCATGGATTCCAAAACTTGATACTCATGCATGGAGAAATTAGCATTGGCCATAGTCATTGTTGTTCAGAAATTTCGTCGCTACATTCTGCTCCATACAACCATCGTATCGACAAACAAAATCCTTATGTATTACATCCTGACTCGTTAGGTGCTCGGGGGAAAATATTCATGATGGATAGTCATCCTACAAGAGTTTGATCTGGAATTTGCCAAAGTTACATCAAAGAAATCCTTGGTCTTTGTTGAGATCATGTGTGATCTTCCTTGTGCTTCGACGGAATCTTATCCCAGTGATTCATTCTCAGATGAATTCCTATTCCTGATAATCACTACTGAACCATGGTATGGAGATTTTCTCATTTATCTCTAGACACAAATATTTTAGCCCACTCTATCTTGTGATGATCGTCGCCGTATCCGTCACCACACAAAATACTACCTCATCTTGAATGACACTTTGTATAGACATGGTATTGATTATGTTCTTTGGCAATGCCTTACCCATGAGGAAGCTAAAAAAGTTTTGAATGACTACCACTGTGGAGCATGTGGAGGTCGTCTATCTGGGATGGCTACAGCCCAAAAAATCCTTTGCGCTAGCTATTTCTAGCCTTCAATATTTAAATATTATCACAAGGATGTTAAGAAATTCCCACCTTGTTAACATTTCTATCTGAAAAAGTGCACCCACCCTGCTTCATTACACCTTGTCATTGCCGTTGGCCCTTTCACGAAATTGGGGATTGTTTACATGCATTGTAAGCCTACCTTAGCTGGGGGGCATGGTTACATCATCATAGCCATTGATTATTTTACAAAATGGGATGAGGCTATGCCTACATATGTAGAGGATGGTAATACTGCCGCTCTCTTCCTATTTAATCATGTGATAGCAAAATTCAGAGTCCCGCAGTCCATAGTCACTGATCACGGATCACATTTTCGTAATCAAATGATGGAGGAACTAAGTTCCCAGCTAGGATTTCATGATGAAAACTCAATGCCCTATTATCTGCAAGCTAATGGTCAAGTCAATGCCATTAACAAAGTTTTGAAAACAATGCTGTGTCAGATGGTTGGAGACCATAAATCCAACTGGCACCATATGGTTTTCTCTGCTCTTTGGGCTTATAGGACTTCGGTAAAAATAGCTACTGGTTTTACACCCTTCCAGCTTGTTTATGGACTAGAAGATATCTTGCCTATTCAATGTGAAATTCCATCCTTGAAACTTTCCATCGAACTTCTCCTAGACACTTCCGCAGAGGAAGAAATATTTCTCTACTTGAATAACCTTGATGAAACCAGAAGAGACGCTACCTTAGCCAATGAGGCACATAAGAAATGTGTCAAGGCATAGTATGACAAGTTTGTCCAACCTCGTGCCTTTAACGAAGGTGACCTAGTTTTAACCTATGATTAGAGATATGACAAACTAGGGAAAGGGAAGTTCGAATCCATGTGGTATGGTCCTTTCGTTATTTCCAAAGTTCTAGAGAAAGGGACCTACAAGCTCATGGACTATGATTGAATTCCCTTAGGACAACCTCGTAATGGATTGTACCTGAAGAGGTACTATGCCTAGATATTTCTTGTATAGTACCTTGTATATATGTATATTACTTGAATTTTTAGTGTGCTTAAGTATTTCAATATGGTTTCGAGTTTAGTGTATGTATCTGTTTATACCATGTGTTTGGTCATGCAGAGTAGATGGATTTCTACGGCTTCGCTGATGGTGCTTGCCGCTACAACTTGAATATTGCCTCCGCTACTTGGGTTCTCTATTCCCCAGCTTACGATTTGGTCAGTTCAAGAGCGGTTTTTATTCCTAGACTGGCATATCGCCCATTCATGACGTAGAAATCAAACATGGTTCACTATAAATAAACTATAAAAAACACATAAACTCATAAAAATACATTTTCCATTTGAGACACATAAACACCAAAATTAGAAGTCTGTATATATATATATATGAAGTGTTTTACAAAAAATAGGTCATGAGACCTCATCTGAAGCGCTCAGGATTTTAGGCGAAAAATCATCATACTAAAAAACTGAAGCTATCTATTAGCTTTCAATAATACATCATGTGGCCTATCATATAGTGATGCTCATGGTAACCCATGACCGTTCATGCTACTTGACATAGCAGTCTACTGAAACGACCTTGTACTCCTATAGTGGGCTTTTGGTACCTCAGTGGGAGGTCGTCGATCGAGGCATCTGGTATGTCTAGAGTTAACCTCTTGAGGTTCTCCTCTAGATTCTTCATCACATCATTTCCCTGTGGAACAAAATGAGCTTCGACTCGCCTGTCTATTGGGGAGGATCCCCCAGGTTGTGATGCTCTGACATCTGCATGAAAACATTTAAGTCTCGTTACTACACATAAAAAATATAAAACATTAAAACATAAAAATACAATTGCAATTTTAGGGTTTTTGTTTCTTACCAATGTCACCCCACTGTGCACCAAGTGGAAGTGGTAGATCAAGGTCACCACTGAAGTCATTACCTATGTATACATAGTCCTCAACCATGAGGAGTTGGTCTCTCAGCCATCGAAAAAATGGGTCTCCGAACTTCACCTTGCCTCTACATGCCCCTATGCGGTCCATGATCTGAACCCACCTCAGCATGCGAGGGTCTCTCTCCCTCAAATCTGTGAATACTACCTGGGGTCTTATTTGGGGGACCCTCTCAAAAACGAAACACACCAAAGTGGATCCAAAACCAAATTACTTCAAGTCTCCCTGCTGACACTTGGTCAGCTGATCTTTGAAAACCGGTAGAAGATCCTCCACCTAGTTGAAGACTATGAGTGCCATAGCCTCTATAGCATAGAGCATATGTGCTCTAGATTCCTGATGAACCCCTTAGCTCCCTGCCACTCTTTGCATGGTAAATAAGATTGTGCGAAGAGGGCCATCCACCACTGCTTTGATGGGAATTTTCTTCCCTGATGTTCTGGTCCCAGGAATACAATGGCAATTTATTAATTCATGGGTGGTGATGTGCCCTCCATGGGAACCAGTCAAATATATAGGAGCACCTCGTCTCGATAGGCCTCTTAAGAAGTATATATCTTCTACTTCAATTGTCAATACATGAGCACCCACCTAAAAATATTGTTGCTCTAGATTCCACATATGGACAATATGCTCCAATAAGCACTCATGTGATACCATGTTGGGTGTGTGGAAAAAATTTAGTAGACCATAGTCCCTCAATGCGGCTATACATCCTGCATTTCTTTCAGCAAATGCATCATCATTGTCATGTTGCCTCTCTTACCAAATAACCATTTTTGACCAATGGAAACCTGCCAAAAACAATCATAAGGCCAATTAGAAACATCATCAACCTTTTAGATCATTAAAATTTGGCTAATTTTCCTTGTACTTATGTTTTTATTTACCCACGGCCAGAACTACCTGAGTCTCATTGAGGATAGGCGGTGGCACCACCTGATCGAAGTGTTTTAGGAATGGTTCTTGCGAGGTACTACTTATCCCACAAGGGATAAGAGTGGTTCCTGCATTTGATGTTTTAGGGCTCGCTCAAATTGCCAAAAACACCCCCAAAAATAAAAAATGAAAGCATAAAATGAAAGAGCAGGGTTCAAGATTTTACCTGGAACTGACAATGCATAAATTCGACGATAGATGCTCCTGGAATCACCAATTGAAAATCTGGCCAAGAAACTTCTTCAAAGGCTCTCCATTATTGGTAAATGGTAAAAAATTTTGTTTTTTACTATTTACATAACTTTTATAAACATTCTAGGTTTTTGCATGTCATAGTATTGTTTTTAAAATCTATTAGTCATGATACTTTAATGTCATTTATTGGAGGGTTTTGACAGTTGTTACAGGATAAAAAGCGGTAGCAGTGAAAGTTTTTGTGAGTTTTCTTTTGACTTTTTCATACTACCATAAAATAGAAAAATTCTTTGAGCATTTATTGCGACACTTTGCTAATGCTCTCAAATCTTAACATCAAAGTTCCGAGCTCATTTCTGATTCTTTTCAGACTTGTAAAATCCCTCATCATGAAAAGAGACCTAGTGGAGTCTTCTTTAAACTCTTTTTAGGCTCCTTAAATACGAAAAATATTGCCGAGCGATTTTGTCTTCTTCATGCTCGTTAAAGGACTTGAAGAGTCATTCATCTGATGATAGGTTATCACTTTTTCGGTTCAGATGAACTATTTATGAAAAAGGACCCTGTGGAGTCTTCTTTCATGGTCGTTCAGACTCTCTAAACATGAATGATACCAATTTAACTTTCATTGGAATTGTTAAATTAAACATTGAGAAACCCTCTTTGGGGAACGAACCCCTCATCTCTCAAGTTTGTAAAACATATGAGTTTGGACTTGTCTTCAGAAAATCTAGAACGAGTGTTTGTTACCCTATTTGAACTCGTAAAAATGAAAAAAGGCACTCATCAACCATGATGGGGAAATTAAGGGAAGGGAATCATTTTGCAAATAAATGGCAGTTTTTCATTACCTTTGAAAATGGCACTTATCTATATATCATTTCAGTCAATTTGGTATTCAACTGATTTCCATGGAAATCCACTTTCATGACTCATGTCACTCCTTTGATTTTTTCAAAAAAATTCATTGTCCACCATCGCACTGTGTGTTTTTCTGGTCTAGTCATGCTACCAATTCTTTTGTCATGCTACCCGATGTTCAAAGGGAAGTTAAAAAAGTTTACCTCTGTAGTCAAAACAGTCTCTGTGTCAGTACTTTTGAGTTAGTCTTATGGTTACCTCATTCACATCATTCCAGAAATTTATTCCAAGTTTCATGTCGTCTATGTGGGATTCGTCATGGCCCTCCTTCGACGAGACTCTTCCTGTCGACATCAATTCATCATCAGGGAAATTTTATTAGAAACAAATTTAGTACCTTGAGATCTGTATGCCTCAATGACAGATTCTCTCACTCTTGACATAGGTTCACATCATTGACCATGGATCGATAGAATCAACTGGGTGTTCGACATCAAGACATCTATTCACACTCAGTAGATTGTACTAGAGTACCTTGGGAATCATTGACATCAATGGTGATCTCCCTCACACTTGTTAACGGTTCACATCATTTGCCAGTAATCAAGTGGGTTCTACCATGTTTGACTTCAGAACATTGTAATCACATGGATAGAATCATACTTTGTGATAACTAGATGAAGACCCTAGGTACTTGTTTAGCACTCATTGCTTTCCCCAGGTTGCAATGGAGTTTTGTATATTAGGCATGGATCCACATTTGTATGGTCATGGCTATGCTCAAATTTGCATATTTATAGCATAGATCTACCTTGTATGTCTTGTATATATGTCCAATTTTGAGTCCTCTATCACATGGATCTACGTTGTATTCTAGTAGCCATGGTTGTTTATTCCTCTCATGGATCTACCTTGTATTGGTCTGTAGCCATGAGTTAGTTACATTTGTCTATGAGTCAAAAGTATTAATGTATTGCAGATTCCCACTCGATGACACTCTCCAATCAATTTGACTCTTACCTCAAAATGACAACTTGTTCTCTCAAAGCTATCGCTTATTGTATCCCTCTAGGCCTCATGCTTTGGGGGGCATTCTGTTATTCTCAAATCCTATCACCAACATGTGATGAGATCCTTAACACCTAGGTTTTCCCTAAATCCCAACCTTGGATTGGAAGACATGCTTTGGATGTCAATTCTACTTAAAAAAACCTAGCACCACTTTTTCCCTTTAGGTGATGAGTGGTACCTTGTTCAGCACCGCCTAAGTCCTATTATAGAAAAGCGGTGCCACCATGTATGTGCTTTTTTCTTGAAGTGGTTCTTACCTACATCGCTCTATCATAAAGGTGTATAAGTGGTACCCTTGGTAAAATTTGAAAAAAAGAGGTTTCTAGAACATGAGCCTCGTGTCCTCCTTTATCCCTATCAATCTGGGTTGGGTGGAGTTGAGATCCCTCTTGGTAGGATCTTATAGCTACCTCACCCACAAATCTCTCAACCATACCTATCCATTCAATTCTTATAAATACTAGCTCACATCCATGGTTGAGGGGAGAGAACTAAATGGTAATGTTATGCTGTTGAATTGACTATCTATCCCAATCCATTGGAGAGCACAAGAGAGCAAGTTGGAGCTATCAGGGATGAGGTGTTTGTCTTGTGGAGGATTTTGTCAACACTAAGGCAATGTTTGTAAGCTTCTTCATTGATTTCTTAATTGAAAGCTGATTTCCGTCCCACATATATGTTGTATTGATCCCGCATGTATATGTTACTGGATTCCTTAGTCACTAGTATGGATGTGTAAATAATGTTCTGGTAGCTTTGATGTTCTTGTTTGTTTGACATGTTCTGCAGGTACATAGGTTCATCATCAAAGCATTATTCCAGGTGTTTACAACATTTAGAGAAGATTTTCACCCTTTGTCGTTCACTTATTTGTTCTGGATCTGAACCATTCATACCAGAGGAACAACTTCTATCCGTAGAAGGTGCAATATTCCTGACAACAATTGTCACTAAATGCACTTCCTTGTAATTATTGAGTGTGATGACCTTCATGTCTCTAACTAACTAGCCAAGGACTTTGCTTGATATGAAATACATTTACCAAAGAGATCTCCTATATTTGGAAGCTGAGTAGAGTAGATTCCTATGCCCTGTCATGATTGTAGTTTGTTAAATATATCTGATTCTATTCCTTCTCTTAGTGTTTCAAATCATGCTTGGTTTTCCAAAGATAAAGATAAAAGGATAGCCTCATCCTATACTCTATGTCCCCATGAATATGCTTATATCCAATGTTGTTGGGGATCATGTAGATCTCCCAGTGCAAGCACTACAACATTACCTTGGGAAGAAAATAAACATTGTGAATTGGCATCAATTTATCCTAACCATTTGTCCTTGTGGATACTTATTAGCTTGATGGAAGAAGGAACTTTACTCATCCCATGATGGATAGGATCCACGTGAAGCACCAACTATTGGGTTGATCATCCTCTTTTGATGCTCCTTATTGCTCTACTTATACATGGATCAAATGATTATGGTTATCTACTATATACTTGGCATCCACACTAAGATAATTGTTTTTGATAGGTCTCACATAGTGGTACACTTACGGTTGGTAGGGAATAGTGGTTTTTAAAATCCCATTAGGCCAATTTCTTAAGTTTTGTTAAAAATTCCTAGAAATGTTTCATGGATTTGATAACTTGATTGGTCATATAGTGTGAACTTATACAATCTATCATCCTTTTCTGACCATTAAATACCCAAAGTTGTGTATTGATCGATTTTTTACCATTATAGAGGACTCTGTAAGTTAGGTTCCAAAATTCTTAAAGGGTTCTAGCTCAATGGAAGAGTGCCTACCTTACAAGAAGGAGTTTGGTGGTTCAATTCCTCCATTCCCTGGTGATACTATAATATTGGTTTTAAAAAACTAAATTAGTAACCTAAAAATAAGAGATAAGTGACCAAACAATGAGAGATAAGTGACCAAAATTCGTATATAAAATTACCAAAATGACTAAATTAGTGACCAAAAATTGAAAGATGTGAAACTATGCATTAATAAAGTTGCAACATGTGGTGCTAATGATGAATCCAAACTTGGCATTGATATGGTAGAAAAATAATATATGAAACTAGGCATTAAAAAGGATGCAACACGTGGCGCTAATGATGAATCCAAACATGGAGTTGATATGGTAGAAAAATAAGACATTACCTTAGATGCAAAACATGGCACTACATAAGATTCAAAATATGGTGCAACAATAGAAGAAATATTTGGTGTCATTTTGGTAGCAAACCACGATGCAAAAAAGGAAGAAAAAATTGGTGCAAATTTGGAAGCAAATATTGGCACATATTTGTAAGTAAAACACGATGCAAAATGGGATGCTAAAGTGGTAGCAAAAATGAATGCAATATTGGATGCTAATTTGGATGCTATTAAGGATGCGAATACGGTGCTAACGAGGATGTCATTTAAGAAGCAAAAGTGGACACTCGCTAGGAAGCAAAATAGCATGTTATTTTGGAAGAAAACCTTGATGTTGTTTAGGAAGCAATGTTGGACACTATTCTAGAAGCAAAAAAATAGATGTTATTTTGGATGTCATAAAGGATGCTATCTAGGAAGCAAAAAAAGATATTTTTTTAGACGCTTTAATTTTTTTCCACATTTAGCATCTAGTTTGACCACTCAATGTAAAAAAAATTACACTGAAAAGGGACTCTAAATGGGACGCTAATTCTAGGATTTGTTGTAGTCTGAATATAATAATTGTTTCTTCATCTCCACTTGTACCTTCATATTCACTATGTTCCATAGTGTAAAGAATTTTCTTTTTGTCATAGTACTTCTTTTTGTTTCCCATTTTACCCTTTTTGAATTTCCTTCAGGATGCTTTCTCATCACTATCATCTTGTTTAGGGTATGGACATTTTGAAGCAAAGTGTCCAATTATTCCACATCTAAAACAATTTAGGGGTAGCTTTACTTTGTATTTTCCATTACCTCTCTCAAGTTTTTTAATAAAGAGGGCTTCTTCATCATCTGAAATATCTAAATGTTTTTTGAAGGGGGCTTCAAACTTCTTTGATTCACTTATGGCTTTAAATGTTGCCTCTTTTCTTGAAAGAATCATTCTGTCCCATTATCATCTCATATGCAGTGAAGATCCCATGTAATTCATCTACTGTTAAGGCATCAAGGTCATCTCATTCTTCTAGACTGGAAACCTCTGAGTCATACTTAATTGGAAATGTTCTTAGTACCTTGGTGACTACTTCTCTTTCTTTTAATTCTCCTCCAAGGACTCTAATAGAATTTACAACTTCATCTACTCCTAGAAGGTATTCTCCAATATTTTCTTCTTCTTTCATTTTTAGGATTTCAATCTGTCCTTTATATGTCTGAAGCTTGGATTCTTTGAATTTGGATGCTCCTTCATAGTCAATATTTAACTTATACCAATCTTGTTTGGCAATCTTGTTTCACATGAATTTTACAAAAATAGAGTTTGCCAATCCACTCGAGATGGAATTTATGGATTTTGCATTAACCTCATATTTTTCTAGTTCCAATATGTCTATAGGTAGGTGGTATTTTATTTTATACTCCTTTTCAGCTATTGCATGAACCTTCAATTCAAGAGACATCATATGGCACTTCATTCTCACACTCCAGTATGTATAATTTTCTCCTGTGAATAATGGTGGTCTGTTGGTGGATAATAGGATCTTCCTTCCAGTATTTAAACTATGGTGAAGGAACCTTCTCTAATACCAATTGTTGGAATAATAAACAATACTGAGAGGGGGAGTGAATCAGTATTGATAAATTTTAACAATTTAAACTTCTTTTAATTTATTAATTTAACACACACGATCAACAAGAACATACATAACACAAATTTATCATGGAAGCCCGATTGGGTAAACCACCAATACTTTCTATTACTACAAAATTGTATTTACAAACAGTTTATTCTTGCCTATACAGATAAGGATGCTACTACACCTTTATTTACCAACAACTACTGGAAGGAGGCTATGACACCCTGTTTTTATCATCCACTATGGAAAGAATGCTACTAAACCCTATTTACCAGCAACTACTGGAATGAATCTACAACCCCCTTGCAGGCTTGTAGCTTGCCCTTGAACCACCCTTCCACCCTAATATGTTTTTGTCAAACTCCCAAATCTCTTTTTCCTTTAATATCTATTACAAATTACTACACGTCATTTCTATCTACCCCTTCTAGCATCTTCTATGATTTGGACTACAGACACGATTTTTCTCACTCATCATTTTGTCTATAAATACTCTGTAACACATTTTATTGTGAATGTCTCTCTTCAGCAATGCACCTTTTCATTCTTATATCGTGCCCCTTCATGAAAAATAATTTCTTCATTTGATCAATTCTTTAACACTATTTAGCTTTGTCAATCATACCTTTCCGCAACAAAATCTTATTAGAATTGCCTCTCCACAATGATAATTCTTCACCATAAATTCTTCCAAATTCGCAATGATATTTCTAAAATAGATCCTTTCTGAAACTATCCTAAGCCATTGATCCATTGTAGACTCATTCTTGTCTATTGATTTAACACACAACTTTCCCTCTGTAATCATCTTTCCACAATTTCCTTAGATTTTTGAAATTGTCTTTCCACAACAACCTTTTCATGTCGTTGATTTCTAGCGGACTCTTTCCTAGCCATTTATCTAAGATATGATCAAATTATGAATTGTGGACGCATGTTCTAACTTTTTTTTTCCGAAAAAAATATCCTTCCACAATTTCCTTTTCGCAAGATAATTTCCACACCGTTGAGTTCCTACGAAATCTTCCCTAGCCATTGATCTTTAGATCAGATACGGATTGCAGATTGCGTATTTTAAAAATTTCTTGAATGTGATTTTGAAAGTTTTGTTTCGCTCTATCAATCTCATGCGGACTCTCTCCTGATTGTCAATTAGAAGCAGATTATGGATTGCAGGGTTTCCAAATTCCTTAAAAAATGATTCTGCA
>LPNX010064099.1:5839-50585 GCA_001517045.1 Pseudotsuga menziesii
AGCTCGCCCTTTTGTATAACATTTGGTTTCCCTTTAGTGGGAGATGAAAGACTTGTCGAAGCAGTTGGTCGTGAGAATTGGGGAGGCAACTTTTGTCACCTGGTTTCTAAGCATGATATAGTTCCTTAGATGTTCCTTGCACCATTTGAGTCCATTGTTGAGCCCTTGATTACTATTTTGCCTCATTGGCATGGCATAATGGTTAATGACAGTTCCAATAAACCTGATTCTTTTATTCAAGATGCTTGTAGGACTCTTCTGGATAATGTCCTGCAGTATACTTATGCAGTATCAAAATATGGACGTGGTTCTCCAAGGGAGTTAGACATGGTTTCCAAGAGAAGCCCATACAAACCTTTTGGCACTTACATGTTTTGTTCAAGTGAAGGCACAGCGTGTATTGATAATTCTGAGACCATTTTGAACATTCTTCACTTGACAATACAGAGCCAGGAAGAACCTTACGATAATATTGAATAGGACTGTTTTTCAGAGCATATAGGATATGGTTCTGTTTTGAATCATGTCCTAGAAAAATCAAATGCTTGTGTATTTTCTTATCAGGCCTAATATCTTTGGCTTTCATTTATCCTTTTAGTACTATTGCTGTTTCCTGCCGTATTTGCCATAAAACCTCAGTTTTTGTAGCATATCAGAAACTTTAAAGAATTGAGCTGCTTTCTGGGCTCTATTTATCTTTTTGTTCTTCAACGTCAAGGAAGCTAGATGTTCTCTAGCAGCAGATGCATATCACGAACTGAAGGCTCTCAAAGGGACGAGACCATACAAGAACGGCCTGATCAGCTTGCTTTGATTGTAGAGTATGTTTTCAGGATTCGATCCGTTGTCTTCTAAATTCAAGTCTGAACTATTTGAAACTCTGTTTGACTTGGTGTGTTCTAATGCCATAAGTATTGGGCTGTGTAGAATGTAGGATCATGAGCGTATAAGAGAGGCCATAAGAAGGACACAATGAACGGCGAAGGAATAACTCGTTAGATTCATTGGCTAACTCCGACAACCAAGGTAATTTTATATAAATTTGCCTTTCCTGTTACTATAAGGTGGAGATGTGCATGCATTCAAGCACAAGTTCATTAGTTCACAACCTATTACTTTTTGAAGACTTTAGTTTTATATTTGTCAGAGGATAATTCTCTGAATTGGCCCTGTGAAACTTTCAGATGATGACTGTGCAAAAACCTGCATTGTTTATTCTTCAGTTCTGCATCTTTTCGATACTTTAACAATTTATCAGTAATCTCAAAACATTCAGCTTTGGTGGCTTCTGCTTCCCCTATAGATTTTATTTTATGACTGAAGCTTCGGAGTTCTAGCATAGGCTGCCTCTTGTTTTGAATTCCTTCAATGCCATCATAGTAATCTCAAAACATTCAGCTTTGGTTGCTTCTGCTTCCCTTATAGATTTTATTTTATGACTGAAGCGTCGGAGTTCTAGCATAGGCTGCCTCTTGTTTTGAATTCCTTCAACGCCATCAAGAATGGTCTCTTAAGTGAGCTTGCCTCTTGTTTTGAATTTCCTTCAATGCCATCAAGAATGGTCTCTTAAGTGAGCACGTTTTTTCGTCCTCAATCCATACTTCCAAATTTATAGCCATAGATTGTACTATTCGGCTTGACCATCTGTCTGAGTTCCTTTTTTATTATAAACCTTAAAGAAACTGAGCAATTGTAGACATATTCCCCAATAAAATAGATTGAACACAATGTAGGCAGGGATATACATTTACTTGTGCAATTTTACAAATCCCATTTTGAAAAAAAAAAATTGTTTTAAATTTTTGTCATCAAGTAAATGAAATGTACAATTAATTTATTAATGTCATTTAAAATTTAAACTTTTTGAAAGCCCTGCATCAATGAAGGTCTGCATGAATATATAACCTTCAATATGAAATTAAGACCATCCCTTCAATCTTGATCCCTGCTGGCGATGGTAGCAAGTAATTTTTAAAAAAAAAAATTTCACCCACCGTTGATACAGCGACGGCAATGCAAATATTTTTTTTAATAAAATTTCACTCACCGTCGATATAGTGACGGAACAACGTGGGTATAGCGACGGAATGGTGTGGGTATAGCGACGGCATTGCGTGGCTATAGTGACGGAATTGCGTGGCTATAGCGACGGATTGGATGTCCATTTAAAAAAAAACATTGTACAGAGCGTGGCTATAGCGACGGAAAGGCGTGGGTATAGCGACGAAATTGCGTGGCTATAGCGACAGCTTGGATTTCCATTTTTTTAAAAACCTTGTACAGAGCGTGGCTATAACGACGGGAAGGGTTCGTCACTCTTGCGACACAAATTAGGGGTCGTCTCTATTGCGACGAAATAGTTTCCATGGAACAAAAAACACTTAGACGTGGCAATATCCACGCTTTTCTGTGGATATTGCCATGTTTTTGCCGTGGCAAAATTGATCACTTGTGCTAGTGCAACTATCACATCCTTTAACATATTTGGAAGCATCCTTGAAAATACTTCGCCAGTAATAACCAGAGTGCAACACTTTGTATGTCATCTGCTTATCCAAAAAATGTCCTCCACATGGTCCATCATGGCATGCATGAAGGATATCTAACATTTCATCCTCCTGTATGCATCGTCTAATAATGAGATCTAGGCTAGTATGAAAGAGATCATTATCAACCCAGGAATAGTTATATCTTTGTACTATAATGCAAAGCTTCTCGGGTGGGGACAAATGATTTGGTGATTTCCCAGTTGCTAAGTAATTGGTAATATCTGCAAACCAAGGGGTTTGAACAGATACAACAAATAGATGTTCATCAAAAAATTGTTGTCAATGGGTTTAGTATCGTCCTCATGTTGAATACGGGAAATGAAATCTACTACTAAATTCTCTTTACCCAGTCCATCAATGACGACAATGTTAAATTCTTGTAATAAAAGAAGCCATTGAGTCACCCTACCATTGGTAATTGGTTTATTCCTTAAAATCCTGATGGCAGAGTGATCTCTATGGACAAAAACTTCGTATCTTGTAATGTAATGGCGAAATTTATTAATAGAATAGACTATTGCCAAAAATTCTTTTTCAATAATAGTATAATTTAGCTCGGCAGGGGTCAAATTCTTGCTAATAAAATAAATGGCGTAAGGTAATTGGCCTAGGACTCCTCCTATGGCTGTATCAAAAGCATCAATGGGTATATGGAAAGGAATGGATCAATTAGGACCACTCAGTATTGGTGCTACTGATAATTTAGCTTTTAAGACTTCGAAGGCACTTTTGACAATATTCATTCCATTGAAATTATACATCCTTTGTAAGTATCTTAAACATTGGTGCAGCCATTTTAGTAAATTTCTCAATAAAATGGCGATAATATCCTGCATGATGAATAAATATTCTTACCTCCTTTTGAGCTTTTGGAGAAGGAAAGCAACCAATTACTTCTATTTTCGCAGGATCCACCTTGATTACTTGGGAAGAAACATGATGCCCCAAGACTATACCTTCTGTTAATAACATTTTACATTTCTCATGACTAAGGGCTAGGTTTGTTTCTTGAAATCGAATCAGGACCTTTTCAATGATATCAAGGGCCTCTTGAAAGGTATTACCATAGGTTGTAAATTCATCCATGTGCACCTCCACACAGTCATGTATAAGATTAGCAAAAATTCCTAAAACTGCATGCTAAAAAGTGGCATGTGGATTACATAATCCAAATGGTGAAACTCTATAGGCATATGTTCCCCAGGGGAAGGTAAAATTGGTATTATCTTGATCCTTGGGTGCTATTAAAATCTTATTATATCAACTATACCCATCAAGAAAGGAAAAGTATTGTTTTTCTAACAGGGTATCTAACACAGTTTGATTAATAAAGGACTGAGGAAAATAGTCTTTAAGAGTGGCCTTATTTAGCTTTCTGAAATCAACAAAAATACACTACTTCCCTGTAAATTTATTCAGGAATAAAACTAGAGGAGACACCCATTTACTGTCGGAGATAGGATATATGAAACCAACATTGAGACGTTTTTGTAACTCCCCTTTTACGATATCTTTTAGAGAAGGATTCATCCTCCTCTAAGGTTGTCTTACAGGTGGAATGGTTGGATCCATGTATTTATGGTGAATACAGTTGTTAGTGTGTATACATTTCATGTCATTATATTCCTTGCAAATGCTCAAGATTGGTTTTTAAGGACCTTAAGCAATTGTTCTTGTTAACTCTCAACTAACCCTGCATTTATATGTAAAACGTTTCCAGGGATAACTTCACAAGGTACATCATAAGACCCTATGTGCTCTTCAATTGCGAAGACACATGATGTTTCTACAAATGTTGAGAGAGACATATTTTCTTGAAACTCATCTCCAAATATCTGATCGAGTTGGGAAAAGACTACAGAAAATATATACAAGTTGTGGAAGAGATAAACTATGTTGATGTAATTGTAACTTCAGAATGTATTCACTTGTATTTCTTATCTATTGTAACCCAATGTTTATTCCGAGATGTTATCATGTCATTTCATGCCATGATGTTCCAATTGGGAGAATCAATAATGTAAACAAGTCATGTCAAGTCATTGTGGGTAACCCTCCGATTGTCTAAGGGTTAAAGTCCTCGTAGTTCTGATGCACTAGGGTTATTACACTCTCCTAGTAGAGGTCGGCCCTAGTAGGGTTTTAGTCATCTCAAGATTAGTATAAATAGAGAGTTGGACTCTCTATTTAACACACATCACATACACACTCAAGTGTAGCGCATACTTGAGGAAGGAGAAGACACTGGGGCCAGAGAAGAAGAAGTGTAGCGCATAGTCCGAGGTGCAGCTTGGGGAGATTGAGGAAAGTATCAAAGCCTTTGCTTCTTCTCAAGCTTTTAGTACTTCTGTAGCCAGCAAATCCCAAACTGTAATTGGTTCAGTGCCCATATTCATCCAGGAACACGTTATTGTGGGACGGGAAACTGATCTCACAAGACTCAAGGAATCGATGATCGATGGAACAACTAAGTATCCCTTCTTTCGTATTGGAGTGGGCAGTAAGGGTGGCTCTATAAAATATCCACTTCTCAAGACTGTCTTCAAGAGTAGAAAGGTAAGGGATTTCTTTTGCGGTGGACTATTCCTTTCGATTAGTGTGTCACAATCTCCATTGTAAATCTTCGTAGTGAGCTCTCTAACAAAATTTCCACTCTAACAAGGGAAAATTATGACAAAAATATGCACCACATTCCTTCTCTTTGGATCCGTACAAACAGATTCCTGCTTCTATGTAGGTGTACTATGTACTAGTTATCTGGCACCAACAGGTTGCTATTTGGGTGATTTCAGGGTAATTTGAGAAGGACATCTCAATGAATTTATGATAATCATCCCTTCACTGTGCTCCAAAATTTTAAAGGTATAACCTTCATGCGCGTAGCTCAAGAGAGATGGTTGTTATACCATAAAACATATGTTTATTGTATACCATATGACAATGTTTATTTTTTTATTTTTTTTGTATTAGTATGTGTGATATTATATTTTATAGGTATGTGTATTTATATTATTTATTTTGTTTGGTGTTATAAATATATATGGTATGTTTTGTAATTATATATTATGTAATAAAGGTGTTGTTTCCCCTAATATTTTTGTCTCTGTCTTCTTTTTCAAAACATTTCCATGTTTTGGCACAAGCAGTTAGTTGGGCCTATGTAGGTAAGGGACAATGACAAGGCACAAGAATTGGAACTACTGGTTGAACTAAGTTTAATACCAAATCAGGTGTTTCCACACCTTGCATATGAGGAGTAGGAGGATCCAAGTAATGTATAGTGATCCACAAGGTGATATTACGTCAAATCAATGGGGCCATCATGAGCATACTCAACATTCTTGATTGACCTTTTATTATATTTAGAATTATCTAGGTGACTTCCTCTTTATTGATACCATATAACTATTACAACATCATTCATGGTGTGTAATACCTTTAGTTCTTCAAACATATTCATTGTTATGACATAGCGAAATGAAATGGAAATGGAATCGTATAAAATAATAATGACATTATAATAGAAGATGGATTTCAAAATTAGTTAGACAGATTGAATTCTAAAATCAGGTAGGTTGGGGGACAACACTAATAAATGAAATTTATTATGATTGGAAGGAATAAATGGTTATAAACTTGATTAACTAGGAACCTAACCCATACGATGTCACATTCAATTTGTGAATGAGCGATCACCTCAAATATAATATTATTTATTGAGCCTTGTCATCCCAGAAAATTCACAATCATGTCTGTAATACAATTATATATTTTGTGGATTTATAGATAAAGTGCTCCAAGTAAGTTTACATTGTCATTGTTATTTACCTCTAGATATGTATGGATATGGCTCAATACAATGGTTTTTTTTTCTATTTAGGTTGATCCTCAATCCTTGATTAGTCTGATATTGGCATGCATGTTATTAAACATATCCATAGACTCCCCAAAGTATATTGCATTATATTGTAGTACTAGTTCTAACTTGGGTGGTATAGGACATTCTTTGTTAATTTTAGGGATACAAATGATCAAGGATATATGTTTGAGAGATAACACAACATAGGATAGACAATTTCTTCCTTAAACTAGTGAATTTTGCATGTACATTTTGAATTAGGATATATGAAATATTGAAGAAATCTTGTATAAATGTATGGAATGCTATAAGTAGTGTCAAACCATATTGTGCAAACATTTTTCAATAAACTATATAAAACTCACTTTCAAATTAAATAAACAAAGAATTCACATTCAGGTTATAATTGGTCCCACCTAATGCTATAGCCCAATGGTTGTGAGACTAATAAAAATTGAAGATATTGTGAAATATATGATGTATATTAATTAACATGTTCACTATCTTTGTAGGATATTTTATTCATGAATGACCCCGGTCTGACATAATAAAAAATGATTAACATAAAAGACTAATTCATATTCTTCTAGCTAGTCATTTTTTATGCAGTGACTAAACTGGTCATTTATGTTAATTATTTTTAACTCCGTCACTTATTATCTAGTCATATTTGTTAACTGTTGACTAAATTAGTCATTAATGCTAGTCCTTTATAGTTTGGTCAATCAAAAATGCTCATATTTAGTAGTTAATCAACTAAAAAACCTGTGGTGACTAGAATTTTTAGCCATGTAGTAGCTAATTCCTCATTTTTTACTAGCGTTATTTGAAGGAATCAAGGGATGGAATTCGCCAGTTAAGATTTGCTAGTCTCCCATTGTGAACAGTAGATACGAACACTGAGAATTCTGGGCCAAGTTTGCTCATAATTGAGAGCACCAATTACCCATCCTTCTTGTCAATCCCACATTGCTTGCATCGCATGATAAGGGATTTGAATTTTGAGAATAATTGTTTTATAGTTTCAAAGTTTTTGGGTTGTAAATAAATCAGCTCATTCTCCATAACATGGTCTCTTCACTTATCTTTCTTTCTAGGCAGGGATTCGAGCTTCTCCCATACTTCCTTTGGATTTTTCAATCCATCAAGGTGGAAAAATAACTCAATGGACATATAAATGCACATGAATCCCACTAGTGAAAAATGAGAAATTAGTGACTAGGAGACAAAAAAATTTGGTCACCACAATTTTTTTTAAGGGATAAATGACCAAAATTTATAAATTTAAGTGGGATAACTAAAAAAAACCAAGATAAATGACCACTTTTCGTCACGTGATAAAAATAAACTAAAAAAGACCAAGATAAATGACCAAATTTGGTCACGTGATAAAAATAAACTAAAAAAGACCAAGTTAAATGACCAAATTTGGTCACGCAATATCTAGACTAAAAATGACCACATAACAATTGGTCATTTTTAGTTGTGGATGAGTTCGGAAATGGAAAATTAAAATTTTGACAATGAATTTGTACATTTTACTAAATTCTAACATTGCATATGGATTCAGAGACCCCCTAGATATTAATAAATTGAATACCACCTCATGTGTCACAACTCCACTGTTGACACCAAATTAGGCATGACAATGTCCTAGCGGTGAGCTATGGCTTATATATTTGAAAATAACCATACAAATATACCTATATACATTTGTTTTTAAATATTTTATATATAATTAATATTAATTATTAAAATATTTACATTATAAATTAAAATAAAATGCTACTAAGTATTTTTATGTCACCACATGGTGACATATATGGATAAGTAATTAGTTCTATTATTTCAACTGTACATTAGAAAAAAAATTCAAAAAAATTCTAAAGTTTTGAAATGTTATAAAATTTTAATATTTAATACATTTAAAAAAATATTTATTTGAATTTTGATTGGGCTAATTTGTGGTGATGTAAGTCTCAAAATTTGGTCTCAGCGGTAGGCGACAGAGCAGATGTCATAAAAAGTCTCACTTACGTGTGAACTGCTACACGCATTTGGCATTTGATTGTGAGGTCTGATGTGAAATGCAATTTTCATTTTCATGTCCCTTCCGACATTACATGATTGTGAAGGTATATTTTATCAAAACCTTCTAGTATGCTTTTCTTTTTGCCCATGGTGATTAGGTTTCATAAACGGTTTAATTTTCTCAATCAGTTTATTTATATCTAATTTGACAATGTATGCCTACATTTCGCATATCTCCTGAAAGTAATATTGTCATTAAATGATATTGTTGTTTATTAAGAAACGTAACATTTAAGTTAAAATTTAGTTAATATACTTTTAAATTATTAATTTTGTGTTGACCTTTTTCATCTCCCAAAATAACAATGTCTTTATTCAAAAAGCTTAAATGTGATATATATATATATATATAATATTTTATTTACTATTTGTTATTGATTGGGATTTTGTATCTTGGCTTCACATATAGGAGTTGATTGCTTGCATACAAAATTTTAAATTCATGTTTAAATTTCAATCATAGTTGTATATCTCTGTACATATATGACCCAAGCAAATCCTTTACAAAGTTGATGAAACCATTACTTATAGGAGTGAACATGGTCCTAATTTGCTTCCTTCTTACAATTCTACCAATCTTATCATCAGTTTCATACATCTACAAGTAGGTGACCTTGTAAGTCTTAACGATTTAGCCATCCTTATACCCATTGCTTTTGAAAATACTCAAATAAGATTTTAAAGCAGAAGTGCAAGAATTTCAAGAACAATCTTAACATAAAAGATATTATTTAATATGAATTTTCTTCATTTGCATGTAATGAAAATGAGGATGGTATAAGATTCTTAAAGCACAAGTAGCAAGTTCTTTAAAGACACCAAATTTCTATATGAGAATCTTAACATAAAGGTGTTAGTCTATATGATTTTTCTTCATTTACATGTGATGAAAATGAGGACTTTAAGAGAGAAAGAAATTGTTTTTCTATAGTAAACTAAATATTTTTAATTAGTTGTTAAGCTTCATTTATATTTAGGTTAGGCTTTGTTTTACCAAATTTATATATTTGATGATAATGAAAATCTTAACATAAATATATTATTTAATGTGAATTTTCTTCGTTTACATGTAATGAAAATGAGGATGTTCAAAGATAGAAATATATTTTTTTTCATTCATATTTAAAATTTAATCTTTGTTTTATTTAGATTATGTCTCTTTTTACTTTGTAGTCAATCTAAGCTTTTCTTTTACAAATTTTGTAATTTATCACTAACCTATCTTTATATGTGGAAGATATTTTTTTTTTCTATGAAAGCATGATATATTAGTTTTATTTATCTTACCTTAATGGAGAAAAAAATCTAAGATTCTATTGTATTGCTCTCAAGAAATTATATTTTTCTAAAATATGTTTTTTTACATAAAGACTATTCTGTATTCAAAATAAGCAAAATATAAATCATTATAAAGGCTTTATGGCCATTTAATCTATTGTCTTTTATAACAGTTTCATAGTCATTTAATTTATTGTGTTTTTTCTCTCATTAAAGGATCATCAAGTAGATAATGAAAAAGAAGAATACCCTTCGATTATTTTGAGAAAACTAGAATGTACATTACTTGAAATGTTTATCTTTTGAGTCACCTCTCTTACCTTTAATCTTAATGTATAGATGTTTTTAAATGTAGCTAAATATAATCAAAGGCATCAACCTTGATTACATCAACTCATTATGCATCTTGTTTAATAAATTTATTAAGAAGTTGGTGTTGGATGTGTTGTTTTATTTATAGGTATAGACTATACCTTCTTACATATTTGGTAGGATCTAGGTCACAATTTTAGAGAAAACAAAATGTCTCCTTACTTTTTAGAGGTCGTTATAGGTGTATTTATGGGTTTTTTTTTTTGGTTTCGACACATGTTTTATACCCATTGTAATCCAATCCTAGTTAATGGATTATAGGGTTCTAACCTAATCCTAGTTAGTATATTAGGAAGAATTGATGTTGTAGAATACCTAAATATTTCCTTGTGAACAATTAATTAAATACAATGAGATACAAAAGTGTGTCTTTGAGTTAGGCTAGTTTTCCAATGAAGGGTTTCTAGGATAAATTGTGTGTATATTGTATGTGAATGTGTCATTGTATTTTTTTTGTTTTAAGATTATGTAGTATTGCTTATATTGAACAATGTTAATATTCACCAAGTGTTCTCAACACATAATTTTATTAATCAAGAAAAGGAAAATTATGTACAATAGGTGAGATGTTGAGGGTTTATATAACATTTAGAGACTTGTTATAAAGTTTCACATGTCCTAGACCAATAATGAAAATATAAGAACTATGATTATGATTCCTAACTTCTAGATTACTTTATTCTAGGAAAATAGAATTTTGGATTAACTAGTTAATATTCCCCTCTTTATTATGAAACTTTATTTTTATAAATGCCAAGTTCATCTCTAAACTTAGTGAATTTTATTTTACTTTGGTAAGATATCTTACGTTTGATATCTAGATGGATAATACTATGGCTTGATGATGTTGCTCACTGTTCTAATGAGGTGATACTTGGTGTCAACTTGCTTGGTCTTAGAGTTAAATTTTGGATTCTTGGTCATGCTTATTGCTAATTGACTTTTGATAATAATAAAAAATTAGTTGGTTCTTTTTTAGTAGCACAAAGATCCTATCAAATCCATCATAACTAGACAATATCACATGTTTCTTCCCAAGATGAGATGTATTATGTCTCTACTAAAAAGTTTTCCATTCTGTCTTTCTTTTCACAATTCCGAGATATTGTTATTAAACCCATAATCATTAAATAATGTAAAGTAGATGCTCCATCATTGATATCAACTTCAAAATCTACATATTAATATTTGACAAGTATAAAGGTGTCATTCTAATATAGAGAATACCATAATCGTTTATGACTTGAATGTAGCTAAGGACCCTTTTATATCATTTTAGTGAGTTTCCCCATATTCTTGCATGTATATGGAAATATATTGATTGCATATGACACATTTGGATCAGTATTTTCCAAGAAAGTGAGTCTTCCAATCAATTGTCTATAGCCATCAGTGTTCATAAGCCACTCTTTGGTATGGTGATCTAGAGTGGAATTTTTCCTTTCACTTTCTGTTACAATTTTTTGTCAAAAGTGTCATATTTATATAGTTTGTCTTGTAGCAATAATTTTTGCAATTGCCATTGGTAGCTCTTATTTTACTATATACTAATAAAATAAAAAACAACTTATACATTTATATTTATAATAATAATAATAAAACACTCATATTTAAAAAACAAAATAAGTTAAACACATAGTTTAACAATTTAATGACACCATATTAATGTAGTTTAACAATTTGGGTTTTGGCGCCAACCTAAAGTGGTTGGTGCCAATGTAGAAAAATCTACCCCTTTTCATTACCATATCATATTACCATATGATAGGCATCAAGATTACATTTCAATCTATGGCCATCCTGAGTTTTGTCGTGTTCTTCGCTCCACATGGCATTTTGGCGATCACGGGGCCATCCGCTACTACAATCCAATGAAATATTCATCTCATATCTTCAGGATTGAGTCCAATTCAAGGGTTTCTGCAATGGCAATCCTGTTATTTTCTAGGGTATTTTTGATGGGGTTCTTTCCATTTTGTTCAGCTGAAATCCGACATTCAGAGATTCTACCCGATAGTCAATTATTCCGTTCGAGAGGCTGCCTAGAAATATATGTGAACGATGCATTGTACAAGGCCATCAAGGAGAATGATATCGACCTGGCATCCATGGGGTTCTTCTTGAGCACCAGAGATTCCTGGCTTCGCGTCTTGCAAGATCTGGAACATGGATAAATCCGCTGTGTACTCGAGAGTAAGCTCATCACACCCCTCCTTACATTTAAGGATTTGGAGAAATCACTTCCGTTCAACAAAACTTTCGAAGAGCTTAAAGCAAACCAGTTTACTCTAGTCTTTTCCAATTGTATCCCCGATGTCGTGGTTTTGATGGACCTAACTACAGTTATTTATAATATTGAGGGGGGCGGTGATGGCACCAGGGATTATCTTTCGGCGGGTGAAACCCTTCTGCGGAAGCTCTAATTTTTAATGTCTTTGATATCTGTTGCGCTGGTTGGGGTTTGGATCTACCTGGTTGTGAAAAACTATCTTATGGCCTACCAGATCCATGTATTCATGGCCGCCTCTATCTATCTAAAAGCCCTAAATCTCGTTTGGGAGGAAGAGGATAAGTCTTTCATTAAGAGAACCGGAACAACCCATGGATGGGATGTTCTGTTTTATATTTTCAGTTTTCTAAAGGGAATTATGATTTTTACCCTGATTGTCTTGATTGCATTGGCTGGTCCTTCTTGAAACCCTACCTGTAAGGAAAGGAGAAGAAATTTCTCTTTTTTGTCATTCCCTTACAAGTCTTATCCAATTTTGCTACTGTGGTGATCAATGAGACCGGGCCATATGCCAAGGATTGGCCTGTGTGGAAGTAGATGTTTCTCCTATTTGACCTGATCTATTGTTGTGTTGTCTTGTTCCCCATTATCTGGTCTATAAAGAATTTGTGCTAGGCTGCACATACTAATGGCAAGGCAGCTATGAATCTGATGAAGTTGACTCTGTTCAGACAATATTATATTGTGGTGTTGTGCTATATTTACTTCACTCACGATGTAGTTTATGCTCTGATCACCATAACTGCTTACCTGTATGCCTTGACTAGTTTCATGGCTCGAGAATTGGTAACCCTTGCGTTCTATGTGTTCACTGGTTACAGGTTCCTTTCGATTGGGCACAATCCCTAGTTTGTGATTGACCATGATGAACAGGAGGCTACGTCCCAAAAATTGAATATGGAAGACGACTTTGAGTTGTAAGAAGGCAAGGGTTTTCAATTCGAAACAACGGTTCTTCCCAGACTTGAAACCGAGACTGCTGAGGGAGGTAATGACACCAAAACCCTTCATTTTCCTCTTTTTAATTTTAATAAATGGGTCATTCCATATTTTGTGAATTCTTCATATGTTGTTTGCCTCTCCCTAGTTTTTAATTAAGAAATATGGAAAAGAGCACGAATATAACACTAGAAACTAAATTTGCAGGAAAGGAGGCATTGTGTACTCCCAAGGGTTTGGTGAAATTACAAGCATTGGTTTGTGGACATATCGCGAGAAAGAAAGCAAACAAAAAATTGATATGTATGTAATCTCTTGCTACGATCCAGGCTAAACTTCATGCTCTTAGTCTTCGAATGTCTGAAGGAGGGAAGAAAGTTTAGAGGAAACTTGTGTAGAGACGCCACCAGGAATTTTGTCCAGAGATATCAAGCATAAGAATTTCCATTTCTAGTCATGAAATAAGGATCCATTTTCATCTAGTATATCCCAAAATATGTAAGGGAAAGCATAATGTGTATACTCTATAGACCGTATCTTATATGGTGTAGGAAAATTTTGTCTCTTGTTTTCTTTTTCTTTTGATCACATTTTTGTTGTGAATATGAAAGAAATATTTTCAACACTTACTGCACCTTTGTTTAAGATTGTTTATTTTTAGTTCCTGAACGTGGACTTCAGTGTGTATCCATCGAGTGAGAGCAATAGTGCTAACTAACAAACTAATAGTGAATACAGTGAAGAGATTGATGACTCAACCTACTAAATAAAAAGTATGTAGCACTGTTCTCCAACCTATAAGGAGTGGGATAAAGAGGAGACCTCCCATTTTCCATAAATAGTAATTTTGTGGTGTGTCAATTCCACAAGGTACCTTCTCTATTTTATGAGGCTATATATATGTATGGTTTAGATAATGGCAGAGGTGGAAACAAGCCATTTGAGAGGAGATCGATTCAATAAATAAGAATAGTGCTTGGAAGTTAACAATTTACAGCCACAAAAAATCATATTGTTAGTTGGAAGTGATTATTCATAATAAAAAAAAATTCCTAACGAAGAGGTGAACACATATAAGCCCAAGTTAGTGGCCCAAGGATATTCCCAAGTTCCTGGGTATACTTCCATGAAACCTATGCCCCCAAAGACATCATCTATCTATGCTAGTAGTTAGTGAGTTTGCGATAGCAACAGTGAGGTTAGCCACAACAAATGTTGGTAGGTCCAGTGATATCAGTGTGGCAGTGTTTCTTTTACATTGTTTCCTTGTGTAATATGGCTGGCAAGTCATCTCCCCCGATAGGGCACAGATTCTCACCTTCCAAGATAGGGCTAACAAATACAAGGGGTTTTTTCCCCATAATCATGGCCCATATTTTAGAACAACTAATTTATTTACCTCAAACTAAAGAATTAACTAAATAAATCCCTACCACCGTATTTATATACATAAAGACAAAATTTTTGAACACCAATCCAAAACACAATGGAAAAGGATTGACCAATGCAAAAAATATAGAGCTTTTCTGGACATCTAGAAGCCTCTAAAACTATAGATCTGATATGTGCACAAAATACATAGAACTCACATAATAAGGAGCGCAAGAGAAGAATTGCCACAATTGTACACATTGTACACTCTATGTGTCATTCGGTATATATAGAAGTATAGAATTAATTGGTTGGTGAGAAATATTTATGAAGAGTTAACTAATCAATTTTTTGTTTTTAGTTAACTACTAACTTAATATACATAATTTTCTGTTTTTAGCTATGCATGTTAGAATTAGGACTGCATTGGCTCTTTTCTCTACGTGTATCTCTTGGGTTTTGAGTTCTTGAAACATGGAAGAATTAATATAGAGAGAAGAATATACTTTGCTAAGAAAATAAACTAGATCAAAATTTTAATAAGTTGCATTGCATGTCCTAAAAGCATCCCATCCACTGAGCAACTGATTTTCGATGGCTAACAAACTTACAAGCTCATTGTATAAATAGAGAAAAGTCTACAAAATTTCTGAAGTTCTTTTTATAGGCTTCATAGACTATCTCGAACATATTCATGGGTCAGTTGAAGTTTTGAAGCACTTCAGTTTGTAGATGGCACATGATGGAGCTTTAGTCTTTAGACTTCCAAGCACTTTAGTCTGTAGATGATTGATCTTTGTCCAAGAGCCGTAGTCTATCAAACCTGCATGCAGTCTGTATATGAAGGATGAATAACATATTTGTATTCTACAATGGGGGGAATTAATCTTCTAATAGAGTATGAGTGGGATTTATGGTTTTAAGTAGATAGTGTTTTGGTCATTTGGGTTTTTTTGCATTAAAAGGTATTTTTAACTGGTGATCTGAGCTCAAAATATCCCTACATATTTTTGGGATCCATCATAAAGGTAGGATCCATTTCAGAAAGGTTAGGATCTGTTCCCAAAACTACCCCAAATATTTTTAGATTTGTCTTATAATGGAAGGATCCATTTTAGAAAGTTGGGATCTTTTTCATGGTGGTAGGATCCATTTCGTTTTACCACAGGATATGCCTCCAGGATGGATCTTGGACAGTTGCTGCTGGATCCGAATTGGATCCATGGTTCCTGTGCATAGGGATGGCGGATCCAGTAACTCAGGTAATAAAAAATGGTTGGACACTTCAGTTGTCTCCTGATGATGATCCTAGAGTAGGGATCGAAACATTGAGATTCACAAACTTACCCAGCGCAACTCCTCCTTATTTACAATTGTCTAAGGTCAACTATTTTGGTCAAATCTGGAACCCCCTAGTATAATAGGAAATTTGAATTAGCCACTATATATCCTAGTTGTATGCTTCTTAGTCAAGAACTAATCCCGTGTCTTATGTAGATGGATGTATTTTTCTGAAGATGTAGTATTCCATGCTATTTCTATGCAAATGAAGTCAAGAAAATAAGATGACATGATTTGAATTTGATTTAGGCTTACTAATTTGATCTATATATGGCCTAATTCAGTGGGCACCTGAAAACAATTATTTAGCAGTGATTTTCTGTGAGATGTATAACATTTTAATTACATTTTCACCAAGTTCCATTTATTTATTGTTCGGTCTTATAGAGGTAGCTTTGTGACTTCCTTATTTTGACCAAATTTGTGAATGTCCATTAGACATCATAGGTAAATCTTTTCCCTATAATCAATATTCTACTTTAAGTTATGTAACTAGGGGTTTATTTAATGTCAACCAACTTGTTGAAGTTGCCTCTTGGAAGAAATGGATGTATTCTTTGCCATATGTAAAGCTTCTCTCTCATGTTGTTAAACAAGAAGAAAAAAAATGTGCTCCCTATTGACTTTCTTGAGTAGAATGCCATATTGTTTTGATAACTTTGAGTAATTTAAGGAGTTTCCATTTTCTTCAACTGTTTTTTTGCGTTTTTTTGTTTATATCTTAATTTTCAATTTGTCATTCTAGGATAATTTCATAAATTTACCAGATCAAGGTCATGGTTTTCAATGCTTTTATGCTAATTCTAGAAATATGGGACCCATGATTATTAAACACTTCTTTTAATTAATGATAAGGATATTTTTTTTAGAAACAGAATAATAGGGCTAAAGAGACAGATGAATCATTGGATGGATATGTGGAAGGAAACTCTTAGTCTTTGAATGTGATTTATTGAATCTATTGTTTCTATAGTACCCGACATTCTTTGGCAGTAGAAGAAGCATATTGTTGTAGGAACATTTATTTGTCTCTGGACTACTTGCTCTGTAACTTATTAATTTTCAGTGGATTTCTCCATATTAATATGTCTTCTGGTTGTATATTATGATGTTTTTAGAATGTATGGAATAGATGATTAAACTACTACTGTGTTAAATATCCATTGAACAATAGTAGAGAGCATCTAAATATGCAATGCATAATTTTTTGTGGTGCAGCGGCATATATTATGCAGGATCAGTTGTAGATGTTATAAATTATGATACTGAAAAGGTACCATAAAACATAAAATTGTCCCATGTCTTTGTTCATTTGCAGGTTGTCACAAGGGCTGCGATCTCTTTTGTCATCATAGAGATTCTTCACAGGTATTTGATTTAATAGTGATGCAACTTTTATTATTTCAACACGTTTCTTGGTTCAGCTCCAAAGATAATTGTGCAAGACATGTTTTTTTTTGGAGTTTATGTAACCTTCATCGAGTTTACCTGCATTTTATTGGTAGGGGCATTTACTTCATATGGCAATTTGAAAAATTGTCAAGATTATCATGTAAAGGTAAGTAATATGCAATTATATCATCACCAATTACTATTATGTATATATTTGGATTGCATGCCACACAAAAGCCCTCTTAAATGAGGGAATTTTGTAAGATTTAGTGATTACATGCCAACAAAGTTCCAGGAAAACATGTACCTTGTAACTTCTACAATTATTTAGTACCAATTACTATTATGCATATATTTGGATTGCATGCCAACATGTACCTTGTAGCTTCTGCAATTATTTAGTACCAATTACTATTATGCATATATTTGGATTAAATGCCACACAAAAGCCATCTTAAATGAGGACATTTTGTAAGATTTACTGATTACATGCTAACAAAGTTCCAAAAAAGCATGTACCTTGTAACTTCTACAATTATTTAGTACCAGTTATTATTATGCATATATTTTGATTGCATGCCAACAAAGTTCTAGGGAAACATGTACCTTGTAACTTTTGCAATTATTTAGTACCTCTGTGGGTATTATTTTGCAATTATAGCAACAGGTGTATTTTGATGGTTATAGTAGAGGCATTAACATGCACTTGTGCAGTATAGTCCAGTGAATTGTAAAATTCCCTTGATATTTATCTAAGAAGCTTTGTCTCTATGTTCTCTCCATGTGATAACAAATAAGCATATTCTTTCCCTTGATGCTGGATTTGGTATCTGTATTGGTTTGGATCACCTTGGAAAATCTATTGGCCTTGAGGATATCCAAGTGTGGAAGAAGAAAATCCAAATAATCTATCCAATTTATCCAATAACAATTGTTTTTTCAACCCTGAAAAAGCTATTGGCCTTTAGACCTCTCAAAATTGAATGAATTTTTTCCAATAGCTATTGGCATCTTTGCTATAGACTAGTCATGGGTCAGGTTTCTGACATGAGAAATTATGCTTGTAATAATGCATGTAAATAGCGTGCACTAACATGTAGTTGTCTATCTATATTACCCCATAATTTCAATGTAAATATGTGAGAAATTAGTCCTTCATTAATCAGGCATATCGTGTTTGAATCTGGTTTAACTATCAACTTAGGTTAATTTTACATTTTTCTTATTGCAAGTGTCTTTTTGAAACAATATATTGTCATATTAGTCTTATTTTAAATTAGAGGTGCAATAGGAAATTAATAGGTCTTAGTATTTTTCTCTTGATAGGTTCAGCTATAATAGGAACACTGAGGTATGAAGGTGGACTGCATCCTTATGCATAGAAACATCACATTTAGAGGCAAGAAGGATGCCTGAAATGAACACTTGTTTGGCATGGTCTTGTTTCAAAACTTGTTACCAGATACAACTTATGATAACCATAAAAGGATATTAAGGGCATGCAATGAAAATATATTGTTTTATTGGAAATCTTAGATAAGGAAAAGTGGTTTATTAAAATTAGCTATTAAATAAATGTCTAATTAAAAGACGTGCTTAATAATCTCTCACACTGTCGTGATATTTAGCATGTAAAATTTGGAAGGTCAAAGACTGAGTATGCATGGAAAAACTATTTTAATTTTTTCCAGGATATGGAACTATGATGAAGCTTCATTGCTGAATACGTTTGGCAACCAAGATGGCCCAAATAGGGGTATATCCAAGCTCTACCTTGTGAATGAGTTGGATGACAACATGCTTCTTGTTTCTTCAAGTAAGATCCGTTGCCGGTATGTTTTTTGGATTATTGTGTTCAAATGTAGTTTTCCAGATGTCAGTTCAAATGGATGATGCTTATGCTAAAGTGATTGAATTTCCAAGTGATGGGAGTGTTCGTGTCTAGAAATATTACACTCAACAAGATAGACATAAGATTGCAACAGCGTGGAAAACAACTCAAGTTCATAGACCTTGTGCTCAGAGTGTTAATGTTGTGGTTGACTGGCAGTAGTAGACAGGGTATCTGGTAATGCTATTCATGAAAAATTGTAAACCTTTTTTCTACGATAAAATGCTTCAGTTTAGGGATATATGTAATATATAATTCACCTGAGACTCGTACCTTCCAAGTCTTGGATTCACTCATGGGTCTTCGGCAATGTCATTTGTCTACAGGGTTGTGATCCTAGGAAAGTTCTTATATATTGCTCGGAAGGGAATTTTTATATTAATTATTGTAACTAGAGACATCCTCATCAAGTGGAGCAAGCTAGGGTGAAGTGAAAATCAAAATGAATCACTAAGGATTTCAACATCCAAGTTAATAGAAAATAACTGACCAGCCTTTCAAAAGCCAAGATTAATAGCTTTAGCTAATCATTTCTGGTAATTATGTACATAAGAACAAGGATTTTAGTAGTCAAACTCTCATCTCCATTCTTAACATTCTGTGTACAACTTGACCATATCTCTAATAAGAATTATCTTTGGTCTTGGTGTGACTGCATTTATTATTATATTAGCTGATATGATGTATCTAATTTTCCATACATGAGGATTTTTTTTCTTCTTTTTTATTCGACCAATATTTCTTTTTTAATTATTAACTCTGACCATTGGTTCTATGTGCAGTATGCATCTAGGGAGATATCTTCCATCATGGTCTGGGATCTTGATAGAGAACAACTAGCCTGCAGTATCTCGTCTTCTACATAAAGCTGCATTTCAGCCCTAGTTAGTTTATCTGCCCCATATGCATACTTCATGGAGGTTTTTAAGTGATCTTTCAAATTCTAAGTATACTATATGTACATATAAATGTCGCTTGTTAATCACCGACTTTTTTTTTAATTGGTAAATCAATTGGACTTTATACTGTCATTTTAAACCTAGTGGATTGACATATTATGGTCATCCTCTTTAAATCCCATATAAAATGATGAAATATATAATGAGCAACAAATAGCAAAATGTATGAAGGATTGGCATGCATTATAATTGTGCAAGGTTTTGTCTAGAATGGCATTGTGTGCATTTGTTGTTTTCTACATATGTTACTGGGGAATGTGGAGAAAATCAGTACTAACAAGAATTGCATGTACTTGTCTTTTGGTTTTTGTTTGTGTTGTATTACTTTATTTCTAGTTGTGCATCAATGTTCCATTGTTTTGGGATAGTGGAATGAGTCTCCGGGACCACTAGAGAAAACACCCAAATTTTGCAGGGCATGGTAGGTTGGTGATGGCAATAATATACATAATCTTAGTATTGTATATATAGAAAATAATAAAAGTTAAAAAGTTTAGAATTCATCATAAACATGAATGACAAATATTACAAGTTACAAGTAAAAACATTGAAATACAAATTAGAACTGGAAAATTCAAATAAGCTATATAGAGTCTAGATTTAGTAATATTTGAAATAAAATTCAACTTAGAATGAGTAATGAAATTAAAATTATGAACCAAATAAAAAATTCATGTAAGTTATTTAGATTATCTTTTAACCCTAAGTTTTAACTTTAAAGTTTAAAGTCTACTAATTAGACCGAAAGGTCTAAAATTATGAGCTTCATGGGCTTGGGTAATTTCAGCTTTCTGTTCACTAGAATAAATGCATGACTTAATGTCATAACTAGAGTTGCCCAATAGATGACTATATGCTCTTGCTCAGTTTGATGATCGAAAGGTTATTGTAAGTTCAAGGTATGTTCAGCTTTATGACCTCGTCTTGTTATTTTTAGTAGATAGCACATACTATTGCCTATTTATTTTCTTTCAGTTAGGGCCCTTTTGTAATGGTTGGATTTTCAGGTATCTATATTGGCTTTCTCAAGTATATTTAATTATTAGTTTTTGTCAACATAAGCTAAAGTAAATTTTAAGAATACATTTAGAATGTCAACATAAGCCAAAGGAAATTTTAAGAATACATTTAAAATACGTTCTCCAATGGAAAAGTAGTTCAAATCACTGGACTCATAACTTGAGATTATCCTTTCCCAGTTCACTCTTGTAGGAGTGGATATCCAAGCTGACTACCATTTGAAAAATAATACAACTTTCAACCACAAAAATTTAGATTGTGACCTACTTTTCCATTCAGTGAAACTGAGTTCAATGTTGTCTGGTTTAATATTGGCATAGTACATTTTGCTTGCTTGCTTTAATTATACTTACACTTTCTCCTAGCTCCCATTTCTGTGTACCCATCTCTGTTTTTGAACCTAACTAAGAGTTTAGTTATTTAATTATACAGGATAATGTTTGTCAATACTGCAACTTCCATATATTTGACAGGTTTCAACTTACAAATTTGGATTGTTGAAGTTGATGTCAATTGTCAAAGTCAATGTTGTCAACATTGGTCTCTTTGGCCGTGGTCCCATAACTTATAGATCTAAGATGCATTTCCCTACCTATTTTTTTATGTAATCCAAAAAGATAGAGAATGTGCAACTGTCTCTATGCATCGATTCTATTTATTAAGTTTCATGATACCTCATAATCTTGATTGAATTTTGTCCTATTTATGCTGCCCCCAAAACTAACTTGTTATCTCCTCTTCTGGATGTATTGTTCATTAACTACATCATTTTCAAGGTACTAATGTGCAACAGAGTGGGGAAGCTACAACATTGATTCAAATGTTGATCACTTGGCTGGATCTTTTTGAATGTTCACAATAACAAAGTGTTAGGAAATTGAATTGGTCGAATCAAAGATTAGGTTAATTGATGCATACGAAAATATTTCAAGAGTGATCAACATGTTTATTACTATGTGGAAGCTTGAAAGTAATTCCTGTTAAATTAGAATGTGTGTAGAATGATTTTTAATGCAATTAACTATATATATTCAGTTTTTTTGCAGTAGTTTTACATCTTTTCAACTAGGAATTAGAAGAGCCTTCCTGTAGAATACATTCTACAAATAGATTTATAGCTACTACAGTGGTATATATAACTTTTATAACTGCCTATTCTTGAAGCTTAACCCTATCATTGGCTTGAAAGGATGAAACCCTACTTGTGAGCAGAGAATGTTACTTTGGCTAACTAGAGGTGGCCAAAGACAAACTTGCATTTCTACAAGTGATCATTCAAGATTGAGTATCTTCTAAGATGGACAGTTTGTTACTTTAAAGATATTGAAGTTATGGGACATGGGCCTTAGATGCCTTAGAAAAAAGTGGTTGTGCTGTTCAATGAAAGTCTCATCTTTGTTAAGTGCAAAACATAGGGGGTTCTCTTATGTCAAGCATTTTCAAGTTAGAGAGGCATTTGTATGCCTTAGTTTTATAGAGAAAAAACATAGGAAATCAGCTCTAGATATACAAAGTTGGAAGGAAATTTCAAATGATATCCAAATACTTTTGAATTAGAGTAGAAGTTTGAATTTTCATCTCAGAACACAAGAGGAATGAAATATGAACTGTGGAAGATCTCTCAAGGTAACAAGATCCTTTCGATTTTTTACTAGGAATTGGATGTCTTTTGCACCAAGTTGCTATTAAAAGACATTATCTTTTCCATGGGAAGTTGTGGAATATGAAAAAAGTCTATACTCTCCAAGGGTGTTGTAAGGTATTCTTGAAACTTATATTTTTTGCGTGTATTTCTTCTGCAATCTAAAGCTAAGGTATTGCATGGGTAAGAAAAGTGGATATTATTATTCAATGTAATTGAGGTAACTTGTTATTTATGAAATATGTAATAGAACATGCATCTCTGCATTGAGGACACAGCTAGGAGTGAAAGGTTTTTTACAAAATAGATGGAAGAAACAAGAAGGTAAGGTCTACGCTATTTGTGCAATTTACAAAAATATCAATCTTTGAATTCACTAGTATTGCTAATGAGAATTCCCAAGATAGTTAGCATGGAGTAGGATAGGCCTAAAAGCGAGGTTCAAATTCAATGGCCCAAGTTTGGTTATATTAATTGAAGGAAAATGTCACGTCCCCGTCCCTCAACCGGCGAAGAGGACGCGACGGACATATCATACACGACCGGGCAAAACGCCCCATGAACATAACCAGAATTCAAATGCTGAAATTGAAACTTACAAGCATACATAGATGCATTTATCTTTGATCATACAGCAGAAGCAAAACAAATACATTTCCAGCATTGAACATGTCCATCTTTTCACATAATACAGTATATAGTTGCAGGGGACAAGTAACAGCAGCACTTATCTCTTGATGAAGAATTCTCCCGCAACCAGCTACGTCGCTGCAACGTTCCACCCAACCATACGCCAGCTTGCTCATCTATCTCTCAGCAACGCTGCCACCCCCGAGCTGGGCATGATTCCTCAAGGACTAAGGGTCAATTGCAGGCTTATACATAGCCAAGGGGCACAAACAGCAAACCAACACAGCTGGGTTTCACAGGCTTTCAACAGACAAGCCAAGCCAGCACTCAGGCAATTACTTAGCTGTCACAACTTAAATAGGGAAAACGAATTTTGAGTCATTATTGGCCCTATCATGGCCAAAATGACTCTCATTCGAATTTACAACAGCTCCAGGCGTAACAGTAAAGACATTCACAACATGGGGAAAACTACAGCCCCGAATTTATGAGTGTGCACAACTTACAGCCGGGTAAAACGGCCCAAATAGCCTGTGAGACAGCCAAAAACATGAATGGCCCTTCACAGTCAGTCGTGGATGCAAGAGCGCGGCTCTCAGCTCTCCATGTGCGCCCCAAACAGAATAATACCTGTGCGTGGTTAATCAATCCGAACCAGCAAGGAAAGGAAAAGACAATGGAGGCCCTGCGTGAGGAAAAACAGCTCCATTTTTGTCCGTGGATGCACACACAACAGGAAGGACGCGATTTTTGCAGTTCATGGGTGCTCAGCAAATCATGGGGGAGAGGAAGAAAACCTGTGTGAGACCCAAAAACGCCCAGAGCTTGTGCGTGAGGAGCCAACAGACAATTCGTGGGTAGAGGTGAACAGACCGTGGAGAGAATGCACGATGGGAACAATGAACAGGCATGTGAGGAGAACAGAACAGGCAGGGCAAGCATGGAGTCGTGGGTGGAGTGTGGATGTGGGCAAAGGACTGACAGTCCTACCACCCACTCCCAAAGGAAATAACTGCCCATCCACCAACAGCCATAGCTGCCCAACTACCCAACAGAACATTAAATAGGTTGAAAGAGGTTGGGTAAGACAAGAAAGGTGACAAATAACAAAGGTAGAAAACCACAAGGTAATAAAACATGGGTTTTTCCCGATAAACCAAGGTTTGAGATCCCCACCCCTTATCCTTCGGAACCATGCCCTTTTCATTCAACGTTGCACTGTCGTAGCTGGTTGTGGTTTATTTTAATTGATGTGTGGGTTTACATGATGCCGAATTATTAAGGTGCCAGATAGCATGACAAACCATCGGCAAATATCCCCATTGCCGAACATACACAACCAAATCAATGGTGGGGCTTTTTCCTTGAGCTCCTCACCACGATTAATTACAATATATACATCATGCAAACGGGGTCAAAACCGGGGACGTGACAGAAAATTTGGTTCTCATGGATCCTGAAACACATGCAATTTCATTACCTCAGTTACTGTGAACTTTTCCATGTGGTGAAACTGAGTTCAATGTTGTCTGGTTTAATATTGGCTATTGAACATTATAAATAATTTGTTTATTGTTTTTTCTACTTTATAGTTCATTGCTTTTCTAGTGATATTTTTTTATTGGATTTTGCATAAGTGAACTTAACTAAGTGGGCCATTGAGTATGAAGAGCCTGTTGCTGAGGCTTTGCCATTGAGTATGAAGAGCCTGCTACTGAGGCTTTCAAGATGCTAAGTATGGGTTAATTGAAGCTGTTACAGGATCTAAGTATATTGGCTTAGCAGCCAAGTACAAGTGGGATGGTTTAGCCATTGTAATATTTGGAAAAGTCATCGATGTAATAGATAATTTTCATATAAAGTTATATGGAGATAGTTTTTGAGGAAACTCATATTTATTGTAATACTTGACATTCATATAATATAATTTGTTCAGTTTAAAACTTATACGGTTGTACTTTATATTATTTATAACTGTTATAATTAACTAATTAATGTGACATTGCATAATTCACATGTGTATTAGATGATGTTAAATAATGTATGATTCTTTTTTTAATTTAAACATAATATCATATTAAAAATGTATATTGATTAATAATGGACACTATTAAAACTACTAAAATATAATAACCACACATAAAACGACTAAAAATGACTAAATTACTGACCAATAAATGAGATTAATGACCAAAATTCGCATAGAAAATGACCAAAAGCTGAGAGATACTTATCCAAACAATGAGATATAAATGACCAAAATTCACATATCAATGACCAAAAAACAGTTTTGATGGCTAATTTACGGTCTTTTATTACGCGACCAAATTTGGTCATATTCTAGTTTGTCATGTGGTCATTAATTTGGTCATAAATGTGGTCATATATTTGGTCATTGATTCAAATATATGACTAAATTAATGATCATATATATGACCAAATTAATGACCAACTGACAAGCTATAAATAACCAAAATAAAAATGACCAATTTTGGTCACATAATAAAAGACCGTAAATTAGCCACCAGCGATTGCCAAACCAAAAGTGGTCATTGATATGCGGATTTTGGTCATTTTTTTGGTCACTAATCTCTCATTTTCCACTAGTGTCCAAATGATTGATCTAAATTTTTCATATACTTCGACTTCTCAAGAGGTTGTTGGGGTTCTACTTCTCTTCCCATAGTAACCATGTACATACCTTTGTTGAGCAACACTTTCTGCATATCATCCCTCCAATCAAGATAGTTGAAGGGTTTGAGGATCATGTGTGTCAATTTTATTGAAATCTCCATCTTGCAGCTTCAAGGAGCAACATAGATCTTAAAAATTCTTTAATTTACCAGCAAAAACACTTCAATTCAAAGTCAAACCAATTCAAACACTCTCAAATTTGACATGTGCACTTTCTTTGGGTGCATCACACATCGTTGTACTTCTCTGGAGAAAATACAGAGGGAGAAAGCAAAGAATACCGAGATTTATGTGGAACCCAATTTCTTCTGGTGCATCAATGGAAGTTTATGAGGATTGAAGTTGGCCTGAATACCTGCTCTAATACCATCTTTAATTTGAAAAATCTTGGGATCTTTAGTGCTGAATGAATTCACTTGTGAAAGAAAGTTGAAGGAGAAAGGAAGAATTCAGTATACACTTATCAAAGATCCATGAGAAAATTGAACAAAAAAGAGAGATAAATTGGTTAGCATAAAACTACATCCAATATTATTAAATTGTGTGCAATATAATAATAAGAATTCAAATACACTAGGTAGGATTTGAATTCACTAACTTGGACTGACTTCAGTGGTAGGTAAATGTGACAAAATCACCACTAAGAGACTGCTACTCTAACTTATGACAACTAAATCAGTTCTTAGTTAGTTATGAACAAGGTACATAGGTAAAGGTGCCTAACCTCCTTTAATCAGGGAAATGGGGTGCTAGACTAACTCGAGATGAACTAATTTATGCACATCTGAGGATAACTCAACACAGACTAGGGTGAACTAATGGTTGGAGTCCCTTAACTTATTGTGGATTCCTAAATTATAGGGATTGACCTCTAGAGCTCCTAAAATCATGCAAACTAGCACATCAAGTGTTAGGTGTCCCCCATATGAGTCCCCCATGGCACTAGTGAGGTGGGAATACACTCCTAAGCTAGGAACTGACAATTAGATTATGGTGGTCGAGGGAGTATTATGAATTAAATGTAACATGCCTCTTACCTTTCCAACCCCCTTTGTTTTTTATATGAAAAACATTAATCAACCTCTTGTGAAAATGAAAAATATCACTATTATAGTTTACTATGAGAAAAACATGAGACCCAAAAATTAGATAATAATGTCTTTTATCCTCCCCCAATGAGCATCTTTGGTTTTCTTTTGTGAAATTTAGTTGTAGAAGTACAATTATTTACGTAACCATTCATCATTGAAGAGTTGGATGGATATATTCCCTTCAATTTGAAATTAAAGACTACATTAGAGGAATTTTGAGGTCTAGAATGGGCCTCCTAAGGAAAATAATAGTTTTTTTTTGACAGAAGCATAGAGGTAGAATATATAAGTAACGGTATTTAGCTACCGAATGCTTAATACATAGGTAACCAGATACATAGATGCAAAGGAGAAACAACAGAAGAGGCGAGGAGCCTTCCAACGGTCTGAAACATTTATTTAATAGTACTATAGAAAGGAAGCTAGAGCGTGGAACAAAGAGATTGCAGCGCTGGTTCAATTTTCTAGCTTGGACTTCAGTTTGGCCACTTCGATTTCCAGAGTAGAGATTCTGTTGCCGAAATCACCATGGGTATTGACTGCATCTTTGAATTTTGTTCGAGTTTCTTCCTTGAAATCTTTCAGATTACCGGTGAGATCAGCGCACAGTTGTCTCAGCTCATTGTTCAGAAGATGCCATGACTGTTCTCCAGCTTTGGAGACCGCATCTAGTTTCTTGTCATTGTCGTCCAGCTTGATTCTGAGTCGACCCATAGCTGCTTCCAGAGAGCCGATTCTTGTCTCTGCAGAAACTCCTGAGCTGGATGAGTCATCAGACGCCATTTTGCAACTTGAAGAGCTTGAGCGCAGTAAAACCAGGAACTGAGATGCAGAGCAGCTTGCAAAGGGATCTGGGATCATGGAAGAGAGGCAGCTTCTTTAATAACTTGCAAGGGGATTCCCAAGGGGCAAGAAGGTTAAGAGTGCTGCAAGTTTGCAGGGAATCTCTGCCAAGAGTGGGATGGGAGAAAACGTGGGTTGCACAGGCCGAATGAGGAAGCTGTGTGAAGATCCTGTATCCCCAACAGCTAAGGAATGTCACATCTTTGATAATCACCATTAGTACATAAGATGCTTTGGTCCAGCGCAGCTCCTTTATTAGCTTCTTTATCAGCCTGCATATTCAGCACACGGATCACATGGAAATACCTGATGTTTTGGAAGTATTTGCTCAGATGAAGGATTTTATGAAAGATATGGCACAGTTTTATATGAGGAGGGCTCTTTTTGGTTATGAGGGCATTGATAAGTAGCCTGGAGTCCCCGAAGACTAAGATTTGTCAATTCCTTTAGCCCGCGCAATTTTTAAACCTTGCCATAATCCACAGAACTCAACAACATTGTTAGATTCTATACCTAGCCCCCAGGTGAAACTGCTGAGCATGTTCCCATTGGCTAAACTGATTATTCCTCCGGCACCTGCTGGGCCTGGATTTCCCTTCAAAGCACCATCGAAGAAGAGGCTAGGTTCATTCAAGGATGACTTCCAGTGCCTGAATTCAGAGTCTTCAAGTCTAATTTCCCACTACTCTGTCTGAGGAATGAGGCGAGTGGTGCAAGGGTGGAGGCTGGAAGTTAACGAGCTTAACCATCAAAACTCATTTTTCTGTAGCTGGGTGGAGTTTTTTAGAGTAATATTACTTTCCAGAGCTTCCCCTAGAGTGGCTCTAGCCTGCACAGCAATTTTTCAGGGAGTAGAGTATTGATTCCTGAAAATTCTGTTATTTCTCTCGAGCCAGAGCTTCCAGCAAGTGGCTTTTGGGAGCCATTCCCAGGCAGATTGAAGCAGATCCTTTTTGGTCATCTTGAAAGGAGATAGAGACATCCAAAAAGACAAGAGATCATGAACAGAGTGAGGCAGGTAGGTGGCTTGGTCTAGGTTCATTGCTTGGAGCCAAACTTCTTTGGCGAAAGGACAGTCCAGTATGATGTGATCCATAGTTTCTTCATGGAGCTTATAGAGAGGGCAACGGGAGGGTCCTTCCATGCCTCTTTTCTTTAGGTTATCTCCTGTGAGGATTCTTTTGTGGGCTAAAGACCAACAGAAGATATCAATTTTCAGGATGAAAGGATTGGTCCAAATAAACTTCTAGATGGTTGGGTTGGGAGCAGCGTAAGGGATGGCTTGTATATCCTTGTAACCTTCAGAGGTTGTGTAACTTCCAGAAATCCCCCAACCTCTTCTATCATTGGAAACTTTTTTGAGGGGGGATTTGCCTTGTAGGAGAACAATCAAGGCATCCACTTCAGAGTTCAGTTCGGGAGGGAAGATGACTAAATCCAAACCCGTCCAGTAATTTCCATCCCAGGCAGAAATATCCCAAAGCATTGTGGCTCCCTTGTCCAGAAGCCATCTTTGGATGTTGCTGACTTCCAAGTTTGAACCAATGGGGGAATCCCCTAGAAGGGAGTCCTCCCAAACGTTAATTGATTTCCCATTTCCAGGAATCCAGTAAAGCTTGTTTTTGAAGGGGGCCAAAGCTTTAATGCAAAGTTTATAGATTGGGGATCCCTTCCTTAGAGGGGGTTGCAAGTCCAGACATCTTTTCCTAGGTCTTGGGAAGTATTTTTTGCGGATTACTTCTTTGCTCCAGCTTTTTTTCCCTGAGATAAACTGCTAGAGCAACTTGGCTCCCAAAGCTAGGTTTTGGATAGGTAGACTTCTCACATGGAGACCGCCTTCATTGCGGGGTTTTTTTATCTTTTCCCAGCTGACCAGATGGATTTTTTTGTCATTTCCTTTACCTCCTTCCCAAATGAATTTCCTGAGCAGCCCTTCAATCTTGTTAACAATCGAGCAAGGGGCAAGTAAAATAGAGGACTGATAAATAGACATGCTATTGAGGACAGATTTTATGAGAATAGTTTTACCAGCTAGATTGAGCCAATTGGCCCCCCAATTTTGGATTTTTCTTTTGATCTTGTCAACAATAGGTTTCCAGTCTGCAGATTTGATTTTGTTTTTACAGATGGCAATGCCAAGATAAGTGAAGCTATCCCATTCTTTGGTTCCTTCCATCCCCAGCGATCTGGTGATGTTCCTTAGATCCCTTGCTGTACAATTCCAAGTGAAGATTTTGCTTTTGTGGAAGTTTATTTTGCTTCTGGATATATTTTGGTATAAATCCAACTCTTTTTTGAATTGTTCAGCAGAGTGGACAGAGGCTCCTCCTAGCAGCAAAGTATCATCAGCGAACTGGGCGTGGTTAATGTTCCTGACATTGTTCACAATTTTAAGCCCTAGGAGCATGTGGATTTCTTGACTGAGGTTGAGTTGATAGCTGAGCATAGAAGATTGGATGGTGTAGAGGAGAGGAGAGAGCGGGAATCCCTTCCTTAACCCTCTAGAGGCTTTGAAGAAGCTAGTGGGCCTTTCGTTTACTAGAGGGGCTATCCACGGGTCATCGACACAGCCTTTGACCCAGCTTATAAAGTTGGGGGAGAAGCCCAATTTTGCCATTACTTCAAACAAGAAATCATGCCTAACTCGATCAAAGGCGTTGGCTAAGTCGATTTTGATGACCATACATTTTTCTTTACGATGGAAGCTAGAGTGGATAGCTTCTTGGACAAGAATGATGTTGTCTAGGATTTTCCTACCTTTGATGAATCCTCCTTGATTTTCTGGGATGATCCGAGGGAGAATTCTTTTCAGCCTGGAAGCAATGATATTTGTTATGAGCTTGTAACCAGTATTGCACAGTGAGATAGGCCTGAATCAATTGAAGGAAGTGGCTCTTTTTTCTTTTGGAATCAGGGCTAGGAATGAGGAGTTAGTGCTGCCTCCCAATTTGCTGGTTTTCTGTGAGTACCGAATCATTCTTAGGAGATCATATTTTATTATTGCCCATCAGTAGGTGAAGAATCTGGTTGTGAAGCTATCCGGTCCAGGCGCACTGTCAGGTTTCATAATTGAGAGAGCTTTTTTAACCTCATCCATGGTGATAGGCGTGGTCAGAAAATTATTATCCTCCAAAGTAATGAGATGAGGGATGAGATCAAAGGGATGGGAGGTGACATCAATAGGATCTTCCATTGGAGCGGTGAAGAGGTCTGAGAAAGTTTCCACAGCTGCTTTTTTTATACCTTCAGGATCTTGGATCAGTTCTCCTTCAAACTGTATTTCCGAGACAGCTTTGTAATTCTTATGTGCCTCTGCTTGCTTATGAAAATATTTGGTATTTTTATCTCCACTTAGTAGCCAGAGGTTACGTGATTTTTGACGCTGATACTCTTCTTCTTTTCTGTAGGTAGAGAAGAAGTTCTTTTGTAGGTTTTCTTCCTTAATGAGGCGCTGATCAGACGCAGGAGAGGAGTCCAGGCTGATTTGATGCGATTCCAGCTCAGCTTGGGTGATTTCTCTGGTAGCAATCAGAGATGGGATGAGCTTGGCCTAGGCTTTAAGGGTGATTTTGAGTCTTTTTAACTTGGATTCCTAGATGAAGGAAGGTGAGCCAGAAAGATTGGCATTCTAGGAGTCAGTTACAGTTTGCAGAAAGTCATCATGATGAATCCAGAGAGGGATGAACCGGAAAGGGATCGGTCCGAGATTTTGGTCAAGAGATAGCTCGAGAAGGATATGTTTATGGTCAGAAGTGCAGTGTGGAAGGATTTTGGAGGAGACTAACAGGCCCAGATCAAGAAAGGAGGAGTGAACAAGGAAGCGGTCTAGCCAAGCTGCGACATGGCCAGGACCAATTCTTTTGTTTGTCCAAGTGAATTTACCTTTGACAGGTTTGATATCAATCAGGTCCCATCCAGAGATGAAGTCTTCAACCCATTCCCTTGAAGGATCTCTAACCGGGTTGCCTCCTTTCTTTTCACTAGCTGCCAAGGTTACATTTAGGTCTCCAGCAACAATAATATTTTCTCTATTCTGCATCTGGAGAAAGGAATCAAGAGTATTCCAGCACTCTTTTTTTTCGGCATGCAAAACAGGAACATAGAGATTGAAAAGGCTTACCTTTCATCCAGATTGCTTGTGGTTGAGTTTGGTGAAAATCCAGTGCATTGTTCATTATTCAGCTTCAATGTCATACAGGGAGGGGTCCCAAAAGGTGGCTATTCCTCCGGAAGCGCCTCTGGAGTTGTTGCCAATACAAGTACCTTTTTTCCATAATTTTTTCCTGATTTGGAGGATAGCAGTCTCCTCCATTTTAGTTTCCTGGAGTAGCAGAATCTCCGGCTTATGAATTCGGATTAGATCTCTCATTGCATCTTCCTTCAGGGTAGAGCCTAGACCTCTGCAATTCCAAGAAATGTATTTCATTAAGAATTATGGGAGAAGGGGTTGGCCTCTTTGGAGGCCTGAATTGTACCTTTTTTTGATCGAGTGTTCATGATCCCTTTTAGAGTTTTTTGAGATCCTTCTAAGACTGCAAGATGGGTTGCTTCTTCTCTTTGTTTCTTTTTGGATTTCCTACCTCTTGGAATTTTGATGGGAATAGAGTACAGACCACTTGAAGAGGCGCCTTCATCCGTTTCTTCACCGGGATCTGAATCTAGCAACAGGAGATCTTCATTTACTTCTTTGGGGGAGCCTGGATTATCAGCCCCCACCAGAGGTTGGTTTATTTCCCCAGGCTCCAACTGATCAGCATTTTGGCTTCCAGTCTCTTTTCTATTGGGCTGCTTGGATGATTGGGGTTCATCACTCACTGTGATTTGATTTTTCCCATTCAGATTGGGATCCTGGTGCTCTTTAGGGATCACGATAGGATATTCTTTTGAGGCTTCTTGGGAGGGATTATTTGTGCTTGAAGTCAGGTTTTGCATGTCCATTGTGGTCCTCTTTTCCGGGTTCTTGGCATTTGTCTTGCCTTTCTTGACTTTTTTCCATCCTTCTCCTTCTTCCGAGGTCTGATTTTTCAAGCAGTTTCTTTGAAAGTGGCCGTGTTCATGACATTGACGGCATTTGAATGGCAGTTGTTCGTAGTCAAGCTTTTGGTAGTATAGCCAATCTCCAACTTTGAGTTTGACAGCTTCAGGAAGGCCTGCTTCAAGGTCAACCTCGACACATATTCGGGCACACGAGTATTGACCTTTATTATCAGCTTTGTCAATGTATTTTCCTAGCGTGTTCCTAATTTTTTCCAAGGTTGGGGTGTTCCAGCAGTGGACTAGGAGGTTGGGGAGCCTTACCCATACTAGAACTTCCTTCGGCACATCTACTTCTGCATTGAAATCTGGAGTCCATCTGTTTAGGTACAGTACTTGAGGTCCCATGAAGTATGGACCATTTCTGAAGATCAGATCTCGATCTTCTTTGGAAATAAACTCAAAAATGAAGAAGACTCGCCCTACAGAGTAGCAGGTAACACTATTCTTGAGCTGGGGCCTCCAGTTCCGTTGTATCCAGTCGTCTGTGGTTTTGGTTGATGGCCAGAGCCCCATAAACTGGCCTACCAAACCCCGTTCTGACAGTGCCAGAGCGATCTTGATGGGGATTTCGCATGGCAGATCAATTTCAGGAATTGAATCGATCTTTTTAATGAATTTCGGGATGGAAGGGGCTACAGGTTTGGCTCCATGAGGACGGAGCAGCTGATTAAAGGCTTCCGTTGCTGAAGGAGACGAGGGAGGGGGGAGCCCTCCCTCAGGCGCAGCCATGAGCGGCTTGGAGAATCGACCAGGGCGACGGCAGCTAGGTGGCTAGGGTGCGGCACCTAGAAGGCATGTGTTGCAGAGGTCGACATTGATCTTAGGAAAATAATAGTTAAAATAATAAAAAAATATTTATTAATTTTGGAGGAGAAAGAAAAAAACTACTTTTTGTGTTCGTATTTTCGACATATCTCCCTGTGTTTTTACTCAAATTTCAATCGAAAGAGCTTGTTGGATGTAGAATCAAATTACACATCCAACGAGTACCCACACTGCATACTTTTGATGGACCCTACTACCCGAAAAACAAGAAATACCTGAAAAAATGTGATGATGATGTAATCATCACGTTTTTTTCAGGTATTTCTTATTTTTGGGGTAGCGGGGTCTGTCAAAAGTATGCAGTGTGGGTACACGTTAGATGCGAAATCAAATTCTGCATCCAATTATCTCTCCCAAACAAAATTTGAGTAAAAGTACAGGGAGATATGTCGAAAATATGAACAAAAAAGTACATTTTTTTATGACAAATATGTCAATTCAACCATTATGGTTGACTTATTTTATTGGAATTCTATTGGTTCTTGAATTCCAAATCACAAGAACTTATTGTTGGAACGTTTTCTTATAAGGCCCATTTTAGACCCCAGATTTTCTCTAATGGCCATTTAAGTTTGAACTATGGTCATCCACCATGTCATAATTTAATTACTCGGCGCTCACGCCATATTCCTTAATAGTCATTCCATGTTTTTAATATTTCACATGCTTAGCTATATATAATTAGTGTGTAATCCAAATTCACAATAGTACCATATGCATAATCACTAAAAGAAACACAATCACAATATAGACACAATATTTATCTTGGAAAACCCTCAAGGGGAAGAAAACCCACCAAACTTCTTCTATATAGATGTATAAGATAAAACCCCAAAACAAGTATTATCCTCCTTGATTGTATCTCTCTGTTTCTCTCTCCTATGTGCTATACTCTTTTTGTTACTTGACTTTTACCCTAACAAGTCATACCCACTAAACTGAGTGGGTCGACTTCACCTAGGAAATCACAAAACAATATTATATTATATTTATTAGCGTACTATTGACCCAACTTACAATTGAGGATTTACCTCATGACTTTATGATGACCAACTAAAATAATAACATCCCGACGGAGGAATAGAACATCTCCCTTGGGGTATATTAAGAAAATACATTTAGAATATCCTTTGAAGTTACAATATTTCAAAACTCCCCCTTAACGAGAAGGGTATTCTACTCACAACAACATCATCAAATATATGAGTAACGAGAGAGAGAATATTCAAGAGTATCAAGGTAATACATCTGTATGCCATAGGAATTTTTCAATGATCATCAACAACTGGAACATTTACTGGAATATCTTCAATATCTTCAGTACTTGAACACCATCTTTTACAACACTGAGTATTTATCATCCGTGGCACTCAATAACTTGATCGTTTGGAGAAACACTTTGATATTCTTGATCCTTTGCAACAACACTTTGATCTTCTCAATCCTTTGTAGAAACACTTTGATCTTCTTGATATTGTGTAGCAATACTTCAATTTTCTTGATCCTTTTGAGTATCACTTTGGTCTTCTTGATCCTTTGCAGCAGCACTTCGATCTTCTCGATCCTCTGTAGCAGTAATTTGATATTTTTGATCCTTTGCTGCAACACTACCTTCAGTACACATGATCTCTTTATGGGAGGATAAATCCCTATCACTTTAGGACATAAGTGCAAGGATGATTCAATCCTTATCATCCTACCCCTCCTTAACAAGGAGGGTCCATAGTGTCGACCAACTAGATCACCCACAAATGAATGCAACACCATATTGTCTAAAACTTAATGTAGATCTCGTCCATAGATTAATGCAGGACCTATCGTCCACAAGGACTCATCGTAGACCATCCTCAGATTGTTAGAGCTAGGACCACTGCAAGAGAGTGTTATACTATGATTTCGATGTGTGCATCTAGGCCCACTCTCCATGTGAGAGTATCGTCTACAACTGCAGATTTCGTTCGCACCTAAATGAAGGACATGTCATCTGTAAGGACTCATCGTAGAGAATCTTCAAATTTAAACCTAGGAACACTCCCAAGCGAGTGTTATTTTACAGCATCTAAAAATGAATGTAGTTACACTCTCCATGCGAGAGTATCATCTAGAACTATAGATATCGTCCACACCTAAATTGCATACCTATCATCTGTAAGGACTCATCGTAGAGAATCCTCATCTTTAAAGATAGGACCACTCCCAAGCAAGTGTTATTCTATGACATCTACAAATGAATGTAGGTACACTCTCCATGCCAGAGTATCGTTTGCAGGACCATGACTACTCTCTACAAAAATTGAGTCACATTAATTTGAGGACCAAGGCATAACTTACAAAAGATTCAAGGATCAATTACACATAAAAATGAGATGAAAACACTACAATAGTAAGTTGCAGCTATATAATTGTTATCAATCATCAAAAGCAGGGATACAATATGTTACAATGGCATGAATAATCAGACAATTTGAATCCTAAGGAGGTCATTCGAATTGCATACTTGATAGTGGCTTAGATTTCAGTTAGCCACACTAGACACATCGCTTAACCACTAATCACAACCATAAATTGAGTTTAACTGAATCGGAGGCACTTAAGATTGAGTCTAACTGAATAGAACTCAACTGCATGTCAATCGATAGGTGGGGGTGCATGTCTAACTTCAGTCAGATGAGATCAACTGAACTAAACTGAAATGAGTCACCAGAAGTTGTTGGAGGCACCTTAAATCACTCCACTTAACTGGAAATTGCCAAAAATAGGCAAAATAATGATGGAGGCACCTTTATAGCTGTAGTTTAACTGAAAGTAGGTGGAATAAAAATTAGTTAACTAACCTGCAACATTTAGGTCATGCATATCAACCCATATTTTCTCCTTGATTGAAGGAGGGAGTTCATCTAGTCTCCTTGATTGAAGGAGAAGACTTAGTAATCCTCCGTGATTGAAGGAGGATGATCTAGTTGATGATGATGTCACAAATTTGAGTCAATAACTTAGGATAAGTGGAAAATTAGGCCAATTAGGCCAAATAATGATGTGTGGGTTGGTTAATAACACCAACACCCCCCCTTAAGCTATTCTCATGTGGAGGAGAAAAAAATGATAGGTCCCGGCAATGAAGGCCATAGGTCACCCTTTACAAAAAAATTAACTCTAAAAATGCTCAAAAATACTAAGTGAGGAAAAGAGGAAAACCCCATGGGAAAAAAAAACCCCTCAAACTAAAGAAAACTGAAGAATCAATCTAAGTTCAACATGGAACTCACCCCCAATAGTGAACGAAGCTAAGTGAACTTTTTCTCAATAAATCTCTCGGTGAAAATATCTGCAATTTTATCATCTATGGAGCAATATTGCCAAACAATTGTCCTGTCATGCATAAGTTCTCTTATGTAGTGCATGTGGATATCAATGTGCTTGGTCCTTTGCCTCTAGACCAGATATGTTGAGATCTTTATATCACTTTGGTTGTCACAAAAAACTGACAGTAGATGAAGCACTACCAATATCAAACTCAGACAAAATACCTTGCAGCCAAACTACATGGATCCATGCATTGATCACTCCCCTGTACTCTGCCTATGTTGAAGAAAGGGAAATGGAATCTTGATTTTTGCTTGACCAAAAAATAGGCCCACAAGCAAACATAAACACATAGTCGTAAGTGGACTTCCGGTTTATGGAATCTCCTTATTAATCTTAATATATAAATCCTGCCAAGTCTAGTTCAGAATCAACAACATAGTGTATGCCATAGGATTTAGTACCCTGCACGTACTATAGAATCCTATTGTCTTCCCTCCAATGAAGCTCATGTGACTGTTGCATATACCTTGATACAACATTCATGGAATAACAAATTTCATGCCTTGAATGTGTCAATTAGAGAAGGATTTCGATCAACTGGAGTAAAGAGTAGAATCCACCTGTGGAGTAGTTTTTCCCTCTTCAAGACTTATTCCTGAGAGGAAGGGAAATGGTGAAGCCTTACAGTCATCCATATTAAAATTAATCAATAGGTATGAAGCATATTTGGATTGTGTCATCATAATACCATCAAAATATTTAGTTATTTCTAGCTCGAGAAACTACCTCAGCAGACCTAGATCACTCATCTCCAAAGAATCTTGTAAATCATTTTTTATGAAGGAAATCGAAGCAAGGGTGCTTACCATGATTAAAATATCATCAAAATACATAACTATGATAATAATAAAACTACCTTGATACTTTTTTAAGTACACATTTGGATGATAATTACATCTTTCAAAGTTCTGTGAGAGCAGAAAAGAATCCATTTTGGCGTACCAAGATATTCGGTCCTGTTTTAAGCCATAGAAGTATTTCCACAACTTACAAACCAATGATGGATATGATGTATAGCATTCAGGATGCTTCATGTATATATATTCTTGCATATTTCCATGAAGAAATGCATTTTTTACATCCATATGGTGCAACTACTAGTGCTTGGATGCAACAATGGCCAAAACTAGCCTAATAGAATCCATTTTTTCCACCAGTGCAAGGGTCTGATGGTAGTCCACTCCTTGGATTTGGGAGAATCCTTTTGCAACCAATCGTGATTTATATTTGTAGGTTGATCCATCTGCAACAACCTTTTACTTATATACCCACTTGCATTGAACAATTTTCCTCCTGGGTGGAAGGGAAACTAGCTCCCAAGTTGCATTTGTACGGAGAGAGTTGAACTCTTCATCCATTGCAGATTGCCATAGAGGATCATTTCGAGAATGATAATATCATTTAGGATAAGATAGAATCATCATATAGCAGTTCTTAGATATAAAAGAATCATTGCAAGAAAGACAAATACCCGCTCTTTGAAAATATGATCGGGTTCTCCTTAGATCAGCAGGATTTGCAGCATCTAAGCAGGAGGAAGAGAGAGTCTTTTCGGCCCATTTTGGGAGATGAGTGAGAAAAATGGGATCTGATTCAAAACTTGATACATCATGCTCACTGATATTGAACATCAAATCTGAAATATCAGAGCTCACACTTGCATTTACATCATCCGAATCATCAGCAGAAAGAGAGGAAATTTTAGCAGTGTCTTCCTCTACTAGTTCCACATCTAGGAACGGTTCTTCGAAGCGGACACTTCTCTCTATGAATATCATTTTGGTTCTGATAGTCAATAGTTTGTATCCCATTGAATATTATGGATACCCAATGAACATACACTCAATACTCTACAGTTGCAAATACTTCATCTTATCCAGTGGAATTCAAGCCCAAGCAGTGGACCTAAAAACTATGAAATTGGACACATCCGGTTTTTGACCAAAGTATGATTCGAAAGGTTTTTTTTTCTGTTCATGGATGAATGAGGGACCATGTTCTGAATGTAGGAATAAAAATTCATAGCTTCATCACAAATATTTGCATCCAAATCTTTAGCTTCAAGCATGTAGGTGGTCATCTCTTTTAGGGCCCGGTTTTTCCTTTCCACTACACCATTCTGCTAAGGTGTGTAGTAAATGAAGTGATCAATATTAATCCCACTTTTATCACAAATTTCAAGCAACTCAGATTTTATGTACTCACGACCATTGTTAGATATGATATCCTTGATCTTGCTCCTAAAGGAATTCTCAACAGAAGCCTTGAAGTCTATGAACTTTTCAAGGACTTCATATTTTTTCTTGAGAAAAAATACCCATGTGTATCTGGACAAATCATCAATGAAATTGAGCACATATCTCGATCCATTGATTGAGGTTGTATACATTGGACTATTGATATCAGAATGGATCAGCCTAAAATACATGTAGTTCTCCTTGTGTTTCCTCGATCAAATTTATCCTCAGGGTGCTTATTGACAATGCAACCTTTGCAAATTCCATTGGAGGTTTTGATGGTAGGGAGGCCTTCCAGCATGTAATACTTTTGAATTTGCTACAAGTATTTTAAGTTCAGATGTCCAAACCTTTCATGCCACATCCGACTGACTTCATTCCCATGAGATAGAAGGGCGGTAGGATTTGCATCAGGAACAAACTTGGAGAATTCATAGGCCTTAGCAGAATGATTCGCTATACCTGTTGAAATGAGTTTTCTGGATGTAATTTTTCAGATCTCAACATCATTCGGGCTGAAAGTAACTATATTGGGCAAGCCTGTGTGTGTTATTTGATATACACTCAATATATTTGAAGCCAAGGAGGGACATACATAATATCATAGAACATTCCATGTTCAAGTTTTACGGTACCTTTTTTCTTCAAAATGATTTGAGAGTCAGCTCCCATCTGGATGGGAATACTGCTATCATAGTCCACAGATGAAAAGGATTCTTTACTTGCCACCATATGGTTCGAAGCACAAGAGTCAATGAGTACAGCTCTAGGACTCAAAACATTTTCAATGAGGGTATGTCATCTCTCGGGCTAGATGTTCCAATCATGATAATATCTCTTCCTTGCACCTTCAGAAAGATTAATATTATTCTTCTTAAGGAGAAGAGTCATCTCATCAAGTTGTTTCTTGATGCATGAAATTTCAGGGTGAAATCCCCTTCCGCAATAGGATGATTTGATTTTTACTTTTCCTTCTTCTACTTTGTGCTTGTGGGACTTTCACTCTTAAGTCTCATGTTCTGCTTCTAACCCTATATGTATTCTACAACTCTTATCCTTCTAATAGTGATCTCAATCCCCATTCCTCTTAAACCGTGTAACCCATCATGTTCTTATTCCCTTTATCTCTCCACACTTGAAATTACAACTTAACCCTTCCCTACCCCCTCTAAACTATTAACCATCCCCACAGGGAGTTACAACATCCTCTTAGGACCTTGACCGTTCCCCACCCCTCTCAACCATTAACCATCCCCACTTTAACTTCCAACATCCACTCGGGCCCTTGACCGATCCCCACCCCCTCTTAGCTACTAATCATCCTCACTTGAATTTTCAGCATCCCATAGGCCCTTAACCCTTCCACACCACCTTTCAACTATTAACGATACATTTGATGTCTTGATTAATGCACAAACATTATAAAACTACATAACACACACGCACACACACGTTATGTAGTTATATAACACACACACACATTTTCCAATTATATAACGTGCACATGTTTATCAATTCTACAAGGGAGGGAGATGTAATTTGAATTTAAACATAAACGCGATCTCATTTTGTAGCACCTAAACCATGCCAATTCATTTCCTAGCATGCCACCAATAGTCCTATGTGTATGGTTTGGACTTTGCTTCATCAATCCAAAACCTCCGCTATAGTAAATGATAAACCATAGCTAATTGGGCATTCTTCCAGTTTCTGAAGAAGCTTGTATTTACCCACTTGTTACAGTACACTACACATAATTATTTTTGATGAAATCTTAAATATATATAGCATTTTTTCTGCAGATTCTAAAAATCTAATTTTTATTTAAAAATGTTATGTTTTTTTTTCAATTTCTATTATGTCCTAACTACTTAACTCAAAAAACACACAGTTAGTGTGTTTTCCATAACTTTCTCAATTCTTCATTGTTCAAAAAAAAATTACATGGTGCACTAGAAGACACTGACCTCTACATTTTATAGAAAACTCATTTCATGGATATTGCACTAATGCCTTCAAATGTTGCACCCACAAAAGAAGTATCATTTTTGAGGAATGATCACTTAGATAATTATAAAAAAATTAAAAATTACTAATTTTATTTTAGAAAAATAGCGTTGCGTTAGTGCTATATGTTTTCTACACTGCTGCCAATTTTTGTAGCATGAAACCATCATTTAAGCCATCAAAGACCGCAACCACAAAACATATACCTTATAATTTGCGTGAAAAATAAAAAGAGATTGTTAGGAAAAAAATGAAACTAGACATAGTTATGGAAAATTTCAATACATACAACTTATATATTCGGAAACGTGATTCAATTTTTAACATTTTATATTTTTTACTCAAAGCAAGATATTTTCTGTAAGTATCTCAAAAAATCCAAGTAAATCGAGAGATGTCTGATTTTTCAGTTTTCTATTGCATCTAACCTGTCAAAAGAGACCATCATGAACTTGCACACACCCAAAAACAAAGTAAAACATTCACAAAAACTACATGCTTCAAAGCCATGTAATAATTAAGATATCTTGATTTTTTTAATGGTTTCCATTTGGAGGATCATTGCTAGCACATTCAATGCCAAAAAAACTCTCATCATAAACCCTAAACCTGACGCGAAATGTAATATTTGCATCAAGGTTTAATCACTGGTTAAACTTCATATAATGACGGACTAACATAACTTAATCCGGATTCTAGTAATGTCGCAATGTAAAACCCACTCTTAATATGGAAGGGCTTAAATTCATGAGTTATAGGAAATGAGTACAAACCCCGAACAATCCAAATGCGCCTGATTGCTAAGCGACAACACAATATAAATCTATGGTCCATCTCTTGACATGGTACCCAGTTTTTTAAAGGATTCAACCAAGACCTTATACATGCATATGTATGGAGGCAAACTAATGGAATGATAAATAGAATTGAATCTAAGATTTAAATTTATGATATGAATTGACAAAATTAGGTCACGATGATATTTTAATTAAACTAGGCATTATGATATGTCAAATCTAGTATTATAACAATGTTTAAATTCTTTCCCATAAACTAAAAGATAATAGAGGATTATAATTTGTAATAACCAAATTGTAAGCACAAATACTCGCTCCTGATATATCGTACAAATATAATGACAATATGTTTATTAGAATAGTAATGACTATTCTCAGATTTTTGAGAAGCCTAAGCATTTTATCTGTGTATAAAAAATAAAAAGTTTCGGATTCGTTACATTGAGTTTATTATTTTTATGATCGAGCTGAGTTTATTATTTGTTTAGTCAAGCTTATTGATTTTGAAGTCGAGTTTACTTAGCCAAACTTAGTGTGTCGAAAGGTATGGTTGGGTTAACAATACTATGGGATAATACACTATGTATACATATCTGTCAATAGTGTTATAGTCTTTGACATTGCTTCTATATGATCTTTATGTAATGACAACTTTGCATGTTTAATGTATCGAAAGGCATGGTTGATTAGGTATATGGATTAGCATACATGTTATATGATGAATGTTGGGTTAATATATAAATACTATGGAATAATACACTATGTATAGGGTGAAATCATGAAGTTGGGTGTCTATTCCGTGACAAATGCGCCTTCAAAATCATATTCTAGAATCTTTCGGTCGAACTAACAATATTTTTCGGCCGAACAAACAATATTTTTCGGCCGAAATAATTTAACATTTTTCGGCCGAATATTTGTTTTTTCGGCCGAACGATAAAAGTTGACGCCGTGCCTCGTATTGAACGGCTTGCACAGTTTGCCGGAAAAATACCGTCCGGCTAAGACCGTTTGCCAGATAATTTTTCGGCCGAATACTTTTTCGGCCGAACATTTATTCGGCCGAGGAATTATTCGGCCGAAAAATTGTTCGGCTGAACAATTATTCGGCCGAAAGAAGTTTTTATATATACAAACAGAAGCTCACTGTGGAACGTTTTTTGACGCCCGCGATTACGATTCATTGGTTTGGCAGGGGCATGTTGATGGGCATGTTGATGATGGTTTGGCAGGGGCATGTTGATCACGGTGGATGAGGATTTGTGGTGTTGCGTTTGATAGTTTAGGCTCGGGCGGTGGTGGCTGTTCGTTTGGGATCGGGCGGCTCTGTGGCGGTGTTTTTTGACGCCCGCGGTTACGATTCATTGGTTTGGCAGGGGCATGTTGATGGGCATGTTGATGATGGTTTGGCAGGGGCATGTTGATCATGGATTTGCAGGGGCATGTTGATCACGGTGGATGAGGATTTGTGGTGTTGCGTTTGATCGTTTAGGCTCGGGCGGTGGTGGCTGTTCGTTTGGGCTCGGGCGGCTCTGTGTCGGTGTATTTACGGTCCGCTGTGGCGTTTTTGCGCAGTGGTGGCTGTTCGTTTAGCCTCGGGCGGCTCTGTGGCGGTGCTTTTACTGTCCGCTGTGGTGTTTCTGCCCAGTGGTGGCTGTTCGTTTAGGCTCGGGCGGCTCTGTGGCGGTGCTTTTACGGTCCGCCGTGGCGTTTCTGCGGAGTGGTGGCTGTTCGTTTAATCTCGGGCGGCTCTGCGGCGGTGCTGGTTCGGGCGGTTTCCAGGTATTTTTGATCTCTTGTGTGGCAGTTTATTCCTAAAAAGAAATCCGTAGTAAAGGATATCTAGTAATCTTAATTAAATTTTATAGATAAATTCATAAATTCCTAGAGCCAAGATTTTATCTTAATTAAATTTTATAGATAAATTCATAATATCTTAGAGCCACACAGCACGATCCAACGCCAGCCAGATTGTTGTTTGTCACCCACCAAACTGTAGGTAGGCTGATAAAGTCAATAAGACCAATCAAAGTGCCTAAACAAACAGCCCGTGAAATTACTAAGTTTAGTGAGGAGCTGAGTCCAGGTAAATAAATAGTTCTGTTAATCAAAGCTCCTTAGNCAACCCGTGAAATTACTAAGTTTAGTGAGGAGCTGAGTCCAGGTAAATAAATAGTTCTGTTAATCAAAGCTCCTTAGGCCCAATAGTGAAGGCACTCTAAACC
>LPNX010064104.1:2047-49043 GCA_001517045.1 Pseudotsuga menziesii
TGTATTATTTACTTGTTGTTGAGGACGTGCTATAACAATTCAAGCTGAAGATTGGAAAGCTCAACGGGGATCTACTACAACCGTCCGAAATAAGGTACGAGGTTCGATCCTTTAGTGTTAGATTGCTTATTTCTATTGCATATTGGAGAAGATTGATTTCTGGAGTCTAGCTGTCTGTTGTGGTACCCCAAGCCATAGGAATTTCTCTCCGTAACAGCTGGGTTGCAATCCATAAAATCAAACCCCCACTTGATGAAGGGACCAACAATGATGATCAGATGCAAAGGGAAAGGGTGAGAGCGCATATTTTGTGCAAACACCTGGCAAGGGTGGAACCTCTTAGCCGCATTAATGCAATCTTTAAAGATGGATGGCAAAAATACCCTTCTCTCAAGATTTTTTGGGTTGTAGAAAGCCCAGATAAATGACCACCACACACCCCTCCGTGGCAATCATTCCGCACAACCTTAGCCTGCTCATGAGTTAAGCAACGACATAAAATGGAATCAACCCCATGATGGTACAAAGTGTTATCCACAATGAGGTAATTCTTTGATACATGACGTAGTCGTCGTCGCTCATCCCATGATAGGTGATAAGGAACCTTCAAATTTTGCAAGTAGACAATGATGTCCCCATACCATGGGTCAGCATTTGAGATGAAAAATATGTGCTCATCCATGAACAAATCCTCAGAAACGTCTCCTTCATCCAAACTTGGAAAATCAGAGATAAGCTCAGCAAAAATCAATGACTTCTTCGACTTTGCCGAAACAAATTCGAGGTCAAAATCTTGAAATATCACACTCCACTTATTGTATTTTCCCCCTATCATCCATCAAGTGAGGATGAATTGAAATGGATTAATGTGAGCTACAACAAAAGTTTGGCGAAGAAGGATGTAATGTCTCAAACACTGAACCGCATGGACGGTAGCTAAATCCAACTTCTCAACATGGGTATAATGAAGCTCCGCATCAATAAGGTTTCATCTAAGATAGTAGATGACATGCTCCTGAAGCTCCTCATCCTCTTGAACCAATACCATGCCAATCATCTCTTGATAAGCAGCCACATATATCACAAAGTCACGTCTATATTCGGGTGGACTAAGCACGGGGGCCGAAGCCAAGGATTTCTTTAAAGCATCGAAAGACTCTTGGGCTTGCTCATCTCAAATAAACGGAGTGTCTTTCTTCAATAAATGCATGAAGCCTCTGGTCATATTGGAAAAATTAACTACGAATATTCGCAAGAAGTTCGCCATACCTTGCAAACACTGAAGATGTCTAATGTTATACGGGGGAGACAACTGAAGTATTGCCTCAACCTTCAAAGGATTGACCCTTATACCCTCCTTGGAAATAATGAACCCTAGTAAACGACCAACCTTCATGCAAAATATGCACTTATGAGGATTTAACCGAATTTGATAACAACGGCATCTTTCGAAAACCAAACGCAAATGATAAGGATGACGCACCCTCAAACGAGAGTGAGCAGCTAAGTCATCCAAATATACTTCAATAATATTTTTAAGGTCATGAAAGCAAAGGTCATGGCCCGTTGAAATGTAGCTTTGGTGTTTTCAAGGCCAAAGGGCATCTTCCGATACGCAAACGTGCCCCAAGGACAAATAAAAGGAGTCTTGTGTTGATCCATTGGTTTAATTTGGATCTCATTATAGCCAGAGAAGTCTCCCATAAAGGAATAAACTTTTCTCCCCACACACTCATCCAAGATTTGGTCAATAAATGGTGTAGGGAAATTATCCTTAGGACAAGCTTGATTTAAATCTCTAAAATCAGTTTATACTCGGATTATTCCCTGCTTCTTATCGACCAGAATGGGATTTGACACCCACTTCATCAAGGGAACGAGATAGATGAAGCCATCTTTGAGTAACTTCTCTATCTATGCCTTAATCATAGGCACTTTCCTAGGATTCATAGCTTGCAAATGTTGTCGAACAGGATTAGCATCCGTATAGGTTTTGATTTCATGCTCGACAATGTGAGGGTCAATTCGTGAAATTTCTTCATAAGACCAAGTGAACACATCTCGAAATTATTTAAACAGCTCGATGTACTCTTTAATCTCATCGAGGGAACAATTCGCCCCAATGTACATGTTTTCAATCTTCCTAGGAACGCAAGAAATATTTATAGGTATGGTTGGTGACAAGTTATCCATGTTCCCTTCAGCATACTTGCTAGGAGAGCCTAATAGGACCATGGACCTACCAATTTACTCACTAAAGATTGCCTTAAATTCATCACGCTCAATATCGTCAAGCTTAGGGAGGAAATAATATCTTCAATGCAACTCTCCCCAAGGTTGTTCTAACCCAAACATAGCCTCGTTTGATGGAAAGATGTCATCAAGGCAGTCATGTGAGTGAGATGACAACACCTCCCAAGAAGGCAATGCATGAGGGTCCTTATATTACGTCCGTGAAGAGGAAGGACTAGAATCTAAAACCGAATCAAGATTATATTGATAAGCCACCATGGTTGTAGGCAACAGCATGTCCATCTCGATAGGTATAGTAACTTCACCCGAAGTACTCGAAGAAAGAAGAGTCCAATGGTCCTCCATATGCGAAGTGTGAAACAGAACCGAACTCAACGACGTCAAAGCCTTACCAAGACTAAAACCGATCATAAGGATGGGTGTGGCACAAATAAAAGTTCCCTTAAGCAAAGGATACATTCCTACCACAATATTCTCAGTTTTCAGCTGAGAATGATCAATAACCGGGATCGAAGCTCCTAACAATGCTTTTGAACTAGAATTATCAAAGGATCTTTGATCGACCGTAACAACTTTCCCATCCAAAGGAAAAAAACCAACTAGAATAGTGACGATGCGACTGCTTGCATATTATAAATCTAGTTCCTACCCAGCAAAATATTATATTCAAGGGGCGCATCAACCACCTCGACCTCGATCGCAATAGTCTTCCCTCCCAATTGGACCTCAAGGGAAAGAAGAATGTTGTGCGGCCGAAACGATATTCCATCAAATGCAGTTAACATGTTTCCTGACTTAGATAACGTGGGAAAACCCAACCCCTTCCAACATGACAAATACATCACAGAAGCCACGACACCCTCATCAATCACTATGCACTTGATGGTGTTGTTTAGACACTCTACATGCACCAAAAGGGACACATAGTAAGGAAAGCAAGGATGGACTCCATGAGTTTCGAATTTGATCACAGAAGGAGAGCTTCCATCAGCCACCCCAAGAGTAGACAATAAGGCTTTCCTTTGCGGAGGACAAGTCTAAAGAACTTCTAATGTAGAAATTGCACAAGGATTCTGTCCCAAATCCTTGGCGATAGAATAATTCTGGGTGTCTCGGGCATTAGGATTGTGCCTCGAATGCTTCAAGACTCCCTTAGGAATGTGAGGCAGAGCTTTAGGCTTATCACTAGGTTTCTCAATACGCAAAGGGATCTCAGGTGGAGTGGGTTCTTTTCCTAGGTCGGATTGTGCATACCATAATATTTAGAACGAGTCACAACATTTGTAGCATTCACCATGTTAATGCAACCATGGCCACTAGCAGTCTCCATCAGGTTTGGAGTCCCACCAAAAGCACCACCAGGATCCATAGTTCTTGAGTTCATATTTTGATTTTGAGGTAAAGGATTTTTCAACACAGTTGGGCCCTATGCGATGAACTTCGAGGCATCTTCCATTCAAGGGCACAAGTAAGTGAGGTGATCATCCCCACACAACTTACAAGGAAATTTGACCTTACGCTTAGGTTTCTTGTCCCCCCCCAACATTATTGTTGTTGTTCTTGTCATTATTTTCATTTTCATTTTTATTCCCACCCTTTCAACTATTTTTACCTTTCTTTTTATTCCATCCAGGTTGCAGCTAGTTACCTTTCTGGTTCGACGATTGCACTGAAAGTACCTCCGTCGTTTAGGTAGGAAGAGACGAATTCATAGCTTGTCCCAGCGTAGGCTAGTTAACAAAAAAATTACTCATTTGGTTTGTAACCAAGCTTACAGGTTTAGCACTCACGGAACCAACAATTCCATTAGCATGTGGCCCAGGTTTAAGATTAGGGTCGAAATTGGATCTAGGTGTGTTCAGTATGATCTCATACAAGAGCCCATATTGAGAATAAATCAAATCCAATTCTTGAGCTCTAAAAATAGCTTTCTCCTCGTTTTGCACTCTGGATATAGAAACATCCTTCACTATGTAAGGCAATAAAGACTTGAGGAACCATTCCAAAAGGAAATCTAGTGGTATAAAGGCCTTAATCAAACTCTTTCATCTATGCCACTCTTGAATGTGATCAAATATATGTGTTGCTTTGTCCTATCGAAATGTCGACAAGAGTTATGTACCGGTTTCGTAACGTACAGGTAGATGAAAGTGATTGAGGAAGGTCATAGCAAGGTCATTATACGATTTATAAGTCCCCCCAGGAAACTATATGTACCACTTCGCTGCAGGCCATGTAAGGGTGCATTGAAATAGTATCAAATGAACTGAATTGTGATTCAAGGAATTAGAAGAGCAGCAAAGGTGGAACATCGTCACATTCTCACCAGGGTCTTCACCACTCTTACCCTCAAACTTTGGAATGTCCGAAGGAAGCTTGGAAAGAATGACCGACCATGTCAAGTCATGAGCAACTGGATCATTTTTCAATCTCAACAAGTCAGGTAGGTTTAGTGTTGCAGGGAAACGGATTCTAGGTTTAGGCGTTTGGTTCCAATCTCCCTGATAAGGTTGGTTCATATAGTGTTGATTATTATAGATACCATGGCCTTGGCCAATGGGATAGTATCCTCCTCCCATTTGACCCATGTAGGTTTACATGTTGTAATTTGGAGTACCTTGAGGCTGAGGTGCTATGAAGCCATAGTTAGGAGACTGATACACGGGTTGATACCTGGACCCATAAGGTGTATAAGTTTGTCCATAAGATGTTCCATAGGATGGTCCATAAGACTGTCCGTAAGGTGGCCTATAAGACTGTTCATAAGACTACCCATAAGACTGTCCATAAGAAGGTCCATACCCAGATGACACATGAGGAGGTACATAGCCTTCTGACACTACAGTGTGACTAGACACTGGATGAACATGGCTAACGGTAGAACTCTAGCCCGAAGGACCACTAGAGTTAGGAAGAGGATGTGTCGTCAAAAAATCATTTGAAGGAAATAGTGTTGAAGATGATGGAATATGGGAAGGGATGTAACTCATGCTCCCAATATTCACATGTCTTAGATCAGACCCCCGAACAGGAATGGAAATGCTAGTCCTAGGCTGCATATGTGAGGAAGCCTCCACCGCAGGGATGGAAGGTGTAATATGACTAGTGCTACCAAACCTCTCCACATGGAAAGGAATGGAAGTGCCCCTAGGTGCAACACCAGGGTCAACATCCAATCCGACAAGGGGTGTCAGACCAGTCTCGGGAAGGTCTGGCATGCCATACCTTATTGTGCTAGTGCTAGTGGGTGCATGGTGAGTCTCATGGTTCGGACTACGTGACCAATACCGATGATTTACATGCCGCGTAGCCCATAAATTATGAAGGATCATCAGGAGATGTCCCAACTATAGAATGGTCGGATCCCAACGGAGTCTCATATGTGCTTGAAGGTTCATCTTCCCATATGAGATGAATAATATCATGGATCTTCGAGATCTTAGGCTCATGACCACTCATGGCGTGTGAATCAAAGTGAGAGCTAGTCCACCTGAACTACCTGGTTCACTCTCCCAAAGGGGGAGGAGACATAGAAGGTGGAAGTCCTACTAAACGAAGAGAACGAAGAAGTGTCGCACCCGGATCCACAATGACTCAACAAAAAGAAAAGACTCAATCTAACTATGCAACCCTAGCAAGCTAGCGTACATAGAGCACACTCCTAAAAAACTATAGCAAAAAACAAGCAAACCAAGGGAGGATATGTGAGATCTTGAATGCAGCATGTATGCCTCACCTAGGAGAGGCTTGAGACTCCCATACACTACAAGCATAGGTTTGTAATCAATTATAGTGGCCCTCATCTTCAACGCATAAAGCGACTGTGTTGTCTAACCCCTACCTCGCCAGGACACCTACAGAATAACCTTTGCAAGTACCCCCTGCGATACCTAGGTAAGGAAACTAAGGTCACCCCAATATAATCAATGCTCAAGTGGACAGTCGCAGGTAGGATCGACCATATGGGTAGGGTAGCAAAACCCAAAGCTTGAAAGCACAAATGGTACCCAAAGGGTGCACCAATCAATACCTCAAAGGCCCCCAGATACGAATACAATCCTAGAAATATATCTGGCGCTCATAAAAGTGACCAAGGGCTATCCCAATCACAATTGATCATGATACCTTGTGCTTGACTCCTGTGTAAGAGGAGCTTCCTGAGAAACACTAATTATACCAAGGATTTCTCACTCTCTCCTGGATAGACACCTAATTATTTGTGTTTAGTAGTCTTGGAGAATTGACTCACAATGAACTATTCCAAGACTCTAAATCTTAATCTTGTTTGTGAAACCCATAAAAGAAAAATGTGTAGTTCATTTTAATCAACCATTGATTTTAATTGTTGTTATTACTCACAAGGAAATGGTCGATTAACTAGTGATATGAAGACTCGGCAGTGAAATAAAAGTGCACACCTAACAAACCATGCCAAGTGAAAATCTTTGTAGAATGAAAAACAGGGTATGCCACTACATGAGATGCAAGTTTCTTCCTTCAAATGAAAGTGCAATCATTCATAAATGAACACCTCGCTATAATTCAGTAAGCAAAACCTAATGCAAGTACCATGCGAAATGCAAAAATGCAAAGATGCATAATGATGCAAAAGAAAAATATTTTTGTATTTTTTAAAAACAAATGAGATATAAAAGCACTAACATACTCTACAATTCTCAAATCCTGCAACCACTCACAAATGGCAACAAACAAGGAACCAAGACAAAAGAGACCTAATGCACTAATCCCAAAACAAAAAAGAAGAAATGAATGACAAGAACAAAACCTAATTAAAAAGAAATAAAAAAGGGTCTATGGTCAGAAACAGAGGTTGTATACAGACACCAACAGCACCCAAGAAGACTCGGCAATCATCAAAGCTCACCCATCAAGACTCAATCCTCCATAAAAAGCTCAAAATCAAAGCATACGCGACTATATGCAGTAAACCTGCGTACATACATAGGAATTCCAGAGAAAATGATGTGTATACACGACTGTAATCAAATACTCACGTACAGGAAGAAAAAGGAAGAAAAATAGGGAAAACAGATAATCCAAGACCAAATTACCCCTATAGGACACTACTAGGAAAACATACCTCGAGACCCAATACGGAAACAGAGAAATAAAGAGCAATTCAAAGCCATTGAATATCCAATCCCCAAATAAAAACAACTAGGACCCTCCCCAACGGAGTCGTCAATTCTGTTACGGAGAGAAACTTCCTATGGCTTGGGGGTACCACAACAAATAGTATTGACACCAGAAATCAATCTTTCCCAATATGCAAGAACATTAAGCAAATATAACACTAAGGGATATCAAATCATACCTTATTCCAGATGGTTGAAGTAGATCCTCTTTGAGCTTTTCCAATGCAATTGCAATTACAATTTGCTCTCAACAACAGCAAACGAAACAAGCATATTTATATGTGTGTGTGTGTGTGTGTGTGTGTGTGTGTGTGTGTGTGTGTGTGTGTGTGTGTGTTAGAGATATCCTAGCATATATAATCAAGCATGTATAAGCAATTAAATACATGCATATACTCAATATTAATATTTAAAATGCACATGAATTGGACAGGAAAAGATATTTCTATTAATAAATCAGAGTTACAATAGTGACAAACTCTGTCGGCACTTCTCCAAACAGGAGAAACTGAGTCCTCCACCTGGGCCTCCATCACTTCAATCCTCCATCTCTCGATAGCAAGCTCACAAAACAAAGGCAACCTTGGGAAGAACACTATGTGCTCCAAGGGATAAAGGGATGTAGACTCAAATATAAGCAAACCTAAGGCAACAATAGACTATAGTTTCCTTGCTCTTCAATTCCTCCTCCTTCAATGTATCCAAGGGGTTCCTCATATAACACTCCAAAGAGGTAATGGAGGGTCGAATCTGAGCGTTCTCAAGGCATTTGGAAGGCCAAGATTCAATTTATTCAGACTCATATGAGGAAAACTCCAAAAAATATTTGGACTTATGCACACATCCCGATGTACGCGGGTTTGAGGTCAAAAGTCACGTGTACACGTGAGTATAGATTTAAAAGTCGCGTACAACAATAAACAGGTGTTTTTTAGGGATGAACTTGCAACATCAAAGTATAATATAATTCCATGGCGTCTAAGGAGTCTGCAGAGGGACATGAAAGGCCATAAATGTGTGATCTACCTGGTGTGGTAAAATCAGCTATAACACTAGGAAATGGGAATGGTGAGCTAGGTCACATCCCATACGCAATGGAGACGGACATGAAAGTAGTAATGGGAAGCATTGTGTCTCTCGGAAGAGGTAGTTTCGAGAGTAGTGAGACTAAGTAAGCCCCTACCCATGGATCCATGGTCTCATCTTGGGGGTGACCTGTTCAAGTGAGGAAGGCTTGACGGTGTCTATGGCTGGGATGAAAGTTGTCCTGCTGCAGCCAATTTCCCATATTTTGAGATAAGTATTTATGTTATGTTATGTTTTCATTACATTATTTTATTTGGTATATGTATAATGATGGTTGATTGGTTGTTTGAGTGTTCATGTATTGAATGTCAGGATCTGCATGGAGAAAGGATGAATCTCATATAATATGGAATTGAGTTTCTCTTCTCGTTACCTTCTTTCTATTCTTCTTTCTCTTAATAAAAAATTGTAATTTTGGCTCTATTGTATTGAGAGGGGCGCAACCATATGATCTAGTTCGACCATATATGCTAATTTTTGTGTTGTGAGACCTATTCCATTACGTCCGAAGCAGCATTTCTAGTTAACAACACCTTTCATTTCATTGAAAAAGCTTTCCGGATGACCAATATATGTTTGTATTGGTCCGGCACTTTTCCAGTGCCAAGATGAGCTCACCTGTCATTTGATTGTAAATAATTTGTTTGCATATTTGTTCTTAGTCATAGATATAAGTATGAGTGATGTATTCTAGATGTAAAATAAATCGATGGCTGGAGGGTGGAATCCATACAATCTGATTTTTATTAGTGAGAGATGATTGTAGGGGACAATCATCAGGAGCCGATTTTGAGGGTTGAAGTTGCAGCCAATGTTCTTTGTTTGCTATCGTTTCAGTGTGGCTGTAGATTGCATCCTATGGATGTTCCATGATATGTGGTTTTTCTTACTCTTTATGCTCACTAATAGAACACCCATAACAACACCGAAAAAAGTAGATTAATTTGCAAATAATCAATGGCATCGATACTTGATTATTTATAAATTGTCCTATCTAACAAACCAAAAATACATAAATTAGCTATTCACACCAAATATGATGTTTATCATGTATTATTCATGTTTTTTGTTTCAATTATGACCTTTGGTTTGCACTTAGGAAACTATTAATTGAGTATCACAATTAATTTTTAATTAAGTGGCGTAATTAAATAAATAAGTGTCGCAACTTTAGTTATAATTCAATCTCCATAATTAAAAGTTTTAATTTATTTGGTGAATGGTTGGTCAAATCAATAGTAATTTATCTATATCCATTGTTCTTAAACTTAAGTAGTCTTAATTTTAGCACCTCTGGCCTTATCTCAAGGTTCAGGGACATCACAAGTGGTATTAGAGCTTAAGGTTTCAACACTGTAGTTGTTGGGCCTTTCGAGTCACCTTGTAAGCATGCATTTGCATTAGATAGCTTGGATGCATGCACCTTAATATAATTTCACATGCGAATTCGTTAATTAAACTGTTAGATTGGGATGGTTATGGACTTGAAGTTCACCCAGTAAGGAGAAATCTTGAAAGGATTTCTACCCCCACCCCTTGTCCAATTAGGTAGATTGTAACTTATAAATGTTGGCTAGTTACTTTATAAACAAGAAGAAAAGTAGTTTTTTTAATGATAATGGACTTATACTAATGTGCAGTTTACTAATAGAATGTTAATAATGAACACATTGCAGTTCCCAGTGATTGATTGAGCAAGTGGTGTGACCACTAAAATTGATAATTTAATCAAGCCTGTGAATACTAAGTATTCAACAAGTAAAAAGGCTCAACAATAGGAAGTCAGAGTTTGGGGATGGATCTTAAGGAGGAGGGAGACCATATAGTCCTAAAGAGGAATCTTTTGAGGGAAGAAGGTCAATCAGACATAAGAGGAGAAGTGAAGCGTTAAGTTTGGAGGATTTAGTGAGGAAGTGTAGAGAGGATAATGAAAGAATAGTTCATATCCAAGAGCAGATTATGAATGATCTAAAATCATTGAAGACCATCCAAAGATCTGCTGAAAAGAGTCATAAAAGAGGTTATGTGAGGTCTAGATCATATTCAAGGAGACCTCATCACTCAAAGAGAAATAAGGGGTATGCATCAAGCAGTACAGAGAGTAGTCCTGAAAGATCTCCAGTGAGATAAGAAGAGGAGGTTTACCCAGGATGAACTAGTAGGAGAGTTGAGAAGAATCAAGCCCCCAAATTTTGATGGAGAAGTAAAGCAAGGAGAAGATGTCGAAGCATGGTTGTTAGGACTTAGGAAATTCTTCCAGTTGCATCAATATACACCTAATATGGAGGCAAGAGTATCCATATACCACCTGCAAGGTAAATCATATATCTGGTGGGATCAACTGGTTAAGTTGAAAGACATCGATGAAGATAAAATATCTTGGAGGAAGTTTAAGAAATACTTTCAAAAAGAATACCTCTCTGAGCACTACTATGACAAGAAGATGAAGGAATTCTTTGAGCTTAAGTTGGAAAGCATGACTATGAAGGCCTATGCGAAAAAATTTCTAGAACTTTTGATCTATGCGGACTTCATCAAAGATGAGAAGATAAAGATTCAAAGGTTCCTAAGTGGCCTTCCTAAATCTTCTAGAGATAAAATCCGGTATGATAGACCAAAAAACCTTAAGGATTACATCTGGAAGGGAAAACACTTATATGAACAAAATAAGAGCAAGGCCCCATATCAAAAGAATTAGAAGGATATGAAGAAGAACAAGCAGGAGCAGAACAAGAAAGTTTTCCATCCTTCAAAGTTCAGAAACAATAATTCTTACCAACAAGGACAGTCAAAGGAAGATCCTTCAGGGGAAATACCACCTATGGAATGTTGGATATGCAAGGAAAATCACTTTTCCAGACAATGCCTGCATAAGAAAAATAACCTTCACAACATTCAAGAGGATTCAAATGTTGGAAATGTAGGTGGAAGTGTTCAAAGGATCTATGCAGCTCTAGATGAGAGGCAAGTTGACCACCAATCTCGAATGATTGAATTAGAAGGTAAGATTTCTAATAAAACCATAACTATTTTGATTGATTCGGGAGCTAGAAATAGTTACATTTCACCTAATCTTATTGAGAAATGTCATTTGAAGAAAAGTAAACTTGAAACAGCAAGTCTAGTACAATTAGCTACAGGAGCCAAGAGGAAAATCACTGAATTTTTAAAAGTGTGTCTTTTAGAAATGAATGGAATGAAAACCTTTGAAGACTTAAACATCATACCCTTGGGGTCATATGATGTATTGATTGGCATGGATTGGTTGGATGCACACCATGCAGTTTTGGATTGCCATAATAAAACGTATACTTGTTTGGATGAAGAAGGGAACCAAGTGACAATAGAAGTAATACCTAGACCCATATCCCTGAGGCAGATCACATCTATACAATTGTGAAATGTATTAGAAATGGATTCCAATTATATTCTATTCATGTGGAAGAATCAAAAGAAGGAAAAGATTCAGAGCTGCAGGATTATCCAATACCACAAAATTTTGCAGATATATTTCAAGAACCACCAGGAATACCTCCTAAGAGTGACATTATTTTTTCTATCGACTTGGTTCCAGTAACAATACCTTCATCTAAATAACCTTATAGAATGATTCCTCTATATTTAAAGGAATTACAAATGAAGTTACAGGAGCTACTAAAGAAAGGTTATGTAAGGCCCAGTGTTTCACCTTGGGGAGCTCATGTGTTGTTTGTGAAGAAGAAACATGGAACTCTAAGACTTTGCATAGATTATAGACAATTGAAAAAAGCAATGGTTAAAAACAAGTACCCCTTACCAAGAATTGATGACTTGTTTGATCAATTGAGAGGAGCCAAGGTGTTTTCAAAAATAGATTTGAGGCCAAGATACCACCAAATTAGAATTAAGAATGAGGATATCAGTAAGACAGCATTCAGAACAAGGTATGGACACTATGATTTCACAGTAGTACCTTTTGGATTAACAAATGCACCTACATTATTCATGTGTTTAATGAATGGAGTCTTCAGAAAGTACTTAGATAAGTTTGTGATTGTATTCTTAGATGGCATCCTTATCTATTCCAAGACAAAAGAAGAGCATGAAGAACATCTAAGACTAGTAATGCAAGTGCTTAAAGAACATTAGTTGTATGCCAAATTAAACAAGTGTTATTTTTATCAAGGAAGAATCCACTACCTAGGGCATATCATCTCTGAAGAAGGTGTTACAGTAGATCCTAAGAAGATAAGAGCCATTATGGAATGGTCAATGCCTAAGAATGTATTAGGAGTCAAATCCTTCATGGGGTTAGTTGGATACTACCGAAGGTTCATCGAAGGATTCTTGAAGTTGGCTCATCCTATCACATATTTTCAAAAGAAAGGTATGAAGTTTGTTTGGACTTCTAAGTGTGAAGATAATTTTAAAAAACTTAAGGAAATGATTACCAGTGCACCTGTGTTAAAAATTGTGGACCCCGAAGGAAACTTTGTTGTCTGCATGGATGCATGCAAGAAAGGCATTGGTGGAGTATTAATGCAGGATGGACATGTGATCAGTTACGAATCTAGAAAGTTGAAGGAACATGAGAAGAACTATGCCACCCATACTTGGAGCTTTTAGCTATCATCCATGCTTTGAAGATGAGGAGACATTATCTAATGGGTAAAAAGTTTGAGTTGAAAACTGACCATGATGGGTTAAAATACTTGTTTGAGCAGCCTAATTTGAATGTAAGACAAAGGAGGTGGATGGAGTTATTGTGTGAATATGACTTTGAAATCAAGCATATCAAAGGTAAAGAAAATAAAGTAGTTGATGTGCTTAGTAGGAAGATGCATGTGATGCATGCAGCAGCTATCAGCACTAGCACATCAAATTTGAAGGGTAAGATCATTGAAGATAGTGTTACTGGTGAACTTTATCAGCAGGTGAAAGAAGGGTTGAAACAACAGAAAAATACATAGAAATTTGATAAGTATGAGTTTAAAGAAAATGGGATACTCATGCACAGAGATAGAGTTTATGTGCCTAATGTTGGAGATATAAGGAAGATGGTTCTGAAGGAAACACATGATGTCCCTTATGTCGGACATCCATGTTATCAGAAAACAGTAGTAGTAGTAAGGAAACAATACTATTATCCAGGGATGAAGAATGATGTTGCAAAATATATAGCTAGGTGTATGGAATATCAAAAAGTTAAAGCTGAGTATCGACATCCAGCAGGATTGTTGCAACCCTTTCCTATACCAGAATGGAAATGGGATGTAGTGATGATGGATTTCATCACCAAGTTACCTAAGACGAGATTGCAAAATTATGCGATCATGGTTGTGGTAGATAAGTTGACTAAGGAAGCACACTTCATTCCAATAAAGACAACTCACAAAGCAGCTAACATTGCAAATATTTACATGAAAGAAGTATCCAGATTGCATGGTATTCCGAAGGCTATCGTATCAAACAAAGATTCGAAATTTAATTCTAACTTTTGGAAAGGATTGTTTGAAGGGTTTGGTACAAGTCCAAACATGAGTACAACATACCACCCTCAGACAGATTGACAAACATAAAGAGTAAACCAAATAATTGAAGATATGTTAAGGATGTATGTGATGGATCATCCATCTAAGTGGGAAGATTATTTACACTTTGTTGAATTTTATTATAATAATGGATATCATTCCACTTTGAAGATGATTCCTTTCAAGGCCATGTATGGAAGGAAGTGCAATACTCCCATCAGTTGGGATAACCCAACGGATAGAGTCATTGTTGGACCAGAATTATTAAAGGATATGGAGGATCAGATGGTTAAGATAAAGTAGAATCTAAAGGTAGCTTGAGATTGGAAGAAAAGTTATGCAGATCAGAACAAGACCACCAGACAGTTTTAAGTTGGGTATCATGTGTTTTTGAAAGTCAGACCCAAGAAGAGTTCCTTAAACTTGGCAAATTGCTCCAAGCTAGCCACCAGATAATGTGGACCTTTTGAGGTATTGGCTAAGATAGGACCTGTTTCTTATGATATGGCCCTACCCACTTGCATTAGAGTACATAATGTGTTTCATGTGTCTTTATTGAAAAAGTATATACCTTATACTAACCATGTAATTGATTGGAATGTGATCCAAGTAATTAGAGTGCTTTTATTTTATTTATTGATATGTGTGTGTGTGAACACGGTACTAATCATGTGATTGAATTTATTATGATCTAGGTGGAACCAGAAGGGTATTTTCTGGTAGAACCTATTTCCATTTTGGGTAGCAAGGTCAAGCTGCTTCAGAATCAAGAAATCATGCAGGTAAAGGTCCAATTGACCCATTACAATTTTGAGGATGCCACTTGGGAGCTAGAAGATACCATGAGGGAAGAATACCCTCATCTATTTTGAAATTTTGTGGCATGTATGTAATATGCATCGAGGACGATGCATTGTTTAAGGGGGAGGGAGATGTAATACCCCAGTTGTTAAGCCCCATACTTACGATCCTTCATGTGACTTATGTTCTTTTGGATTATGGACTTATGATATTTTATATGATTGTGGAATTATTCTCCTTTGCATGATTAATTTGATTAAGGACTTATTATTAATGTTTTATAACATGACTTTGAACTTTGGCACTACTATCGATGTTAATGGTATTACTAGCATCTACCCTATTTTTGAATATTGTTAATGGTTGATTAAATAAACAACTGGCTCAGCAAAGGAAACTAAACAAGTATGGTGACCATGGATTCCACAAAGTGAGGGGGAATGGGGACATCCCTAGCACCTTATAACTCATTTTTTACTTAACTTTGTCCATCCCAATTCATATTTCCACCTTGGTGAGATTAATAATGTTGGTCACCCAAACCTTGTACAATGAGCCCTATTCTCAATAATTATGGACTATGGAGTTAATATTTCATATTGTGCACACCTTAGTGGAACCCTATTTCCTAGGGAACTCTCCTTGGGAAAATATTCCCTCACGTTTATGTGTTTATGGTCATTTATAAGCTCTTTTCCTAGTTTTTAGGGGTTGTAAGCTATTTTCTAGCTTCCACTCTTACACCATCCATTTATGAGCCTATTTCTGTGATTCCATGATATTGATGACCCTATTGTATGCCCTATCTCACCTATTTCAACCTCTTTGATGTTTTGTAACCCCATTTATGCATTAGTGTGCCTCCATGTGCTCTTCATGGCTCCACTCCTTCGTTTTTGGGTAACTCCTCCTCATGGTGCTAATTCATGAAAGGGAATCTTTTCACTAAGCCACCACTCCACTAATTCAAGTTAATTCTCCATGATGAAGCTTAAACATTACCTCTCTCTAATTTGGGTTGATCCATTTGGGTTAGAGTTGTCCTCCTTATTCTATAAATTCATATGCCATATCCTTGTTGAAGTTAATCTTGAGCTTTGGACCATCTGACTTATGCTATCTAACCGTATTGGGATGTTGATATTATTGAGAGTGTGTTGAGACTTAGAGTCTGTTGAGACTTAGAGTGAGTCTATTTGCTTCCATTTGCTTCCATTATATCTTTCTACTAGTCCAGGTTCTCACACAGAAATCCAGGAAATGGGAATGGTGAGCTAGGTCACATCCCATAGGCAGTGGAGACGGACAGGAAAGTAGTAGTGGGAAGCATTGTGTCTCTCAAAATAGGTAGTTTCGAGAGTAGTGAGACTAAGTAAGCCCCTACCTATGGATCCATGGTCTAAGATCGGGGGTGACCTATTCAAGCGAGGAAGGCTTGGAAATGTCTACAGCTAAGAGGAAAGTTGTCCTGCTGCAACCAGTTGCCCATAATTTGAGATAAGTATTTATGTTATGTTATGTTTTCATTACATTATTTTATTTGGTATATGTGCAATGATGGTTGATTAATTGTTTGAGTGTTCATGTATTTAATGTCAGGATCTACATGGAGAAAGTATAAATCTCATATAATATGGAATTAAGTTTCTCTTCCCATTACCTTCTTTCTCTTCTTCTTCCTCTTAATAAAAAATTGTAATTTTTGCTCTATTGTATTGAGAGGGGCGTAACCATATGACCTGGTTCGACCATATATGCTAATTTATGTGTTGTGATACCTATTCCATTGCATCTGGAGAAGCGTTTCCAGTGAAAAACACCTTTCGTTTCATTGAAAAATATTTTTGGATGACCAAGATATGTTTGTTTTGGTTCGACAGTTTTTCGGTGCTAAGATGAGCGCACCTGTCATTTGATTGTAAATCATTTGTTTGCATAATTGTTCTTAGTTGCATATTTGAGGATGAGTGATGTATTCTAGATGTAAAATCAATTGATGGCTGGAGGGTGGCAGCCATACGATCTGATTTTTATTAGTGAGAGATGATTGAAGGGGATAGTCATTGGTAGCCAATTTTGAGGGATGAAGTTGTAGGCGGTGTTCTTTGTTTGCTATGGTTTCGGTGTGGTTGTAGATTTCAACCTATGGATGTTCCATGATATGTGGTTTTTCTTACTCTTTATGCTCACTAACAGCACACACATAACAACACCGAAAAAGTATATTAATTTGCAAATAATCAATGGCATCAATACTTGATTATTTATAAACTGTCCTATCAAATAAACCAAAAATACATAAATTAGCTATTCACACCGAATATGATGTTTATCATGTATTATTTATGTTCTTGTTTCGATTACGACCTTTGGCTTGCACTTAGGAAATTATTAATTGAGTGTCACAATTAATTATTTAAGTAAGCGGCGCACAAGTGGCGTAATTAAATAAATAAGTGTCGCAACTTTAGTTATAATTCAATCTCTAGAATTAAAAGTTTTAATTCATTTGGTGAATGGTTAGTCAGATCAATAGTAATTTATCTATATCCATTTTTCTTAAACTTAAGTTAGTCTTAATTTTATCACCTTTGGCCTTGTCTCAAGGTTTAGGGACATCACACAGAACATGGAAACTCCCTGCTAATCACTCAACAGAATTCGTTGAAGGTTAATTTGACAGGAATGGCACCAATACACTCAACGTGCAAGGACGTGTGGGGATGGGGAATATCAGGAAATTACTCAGCAGCTCACGGTTTTCATGCAATTCAGACAAGTTCGGTTTCAACCCACAACACATCTTTTTGGAAAAAAGTTTGGAATTTACCCAATATTCAAAAAGTAATTTTTTTTTACTTAGATTCTGATGCATTAGAAAGCTCTCACATGTGAAAACATGTCAAGAAGAGGATATTTTGGACCGTTTAGATGTTGTCTTTGTTATCAAGTTGTAGAGACTTTAGACCATATTTTTGTTGGCTGCGTTTTACTCAAAAAGCATGGGCACTTATCTTGAGTGGGTTGTCGGTCTCAGCTCCTTCAAATATTGAACCTGTTAGTCTATTTGCAAACTGGAAATAAAGGTATCCATGAATTCTTTCAACCAGTCATGAATGGAGGAAAATTTGGCAAGCCATTCCAAAATTTTTATGGTGGAAAATTTGGTTAGCAAGAAATGATTTGATTTTTAACAGTAAAGCCATGAAACCAGAGATTGTAGCAATAAAAGATAAGGCTTTGCTATTGGAAGTTGTGGGACATACTCAAATTGATGCCATTAAATTCAAAGTTGAGCATAATTGGCTTGGATCGTTGCAAGTGGATAAAATCCAGTTGGGTTCTGGCAGACCTATTATCAAACCAATTTGGCAAGTTAGACTTCCGGAAAAAGAATTTTTCAGAATGGTGGCAAAGGAAAAATAAAGTCTCAATCTTCTTCAATGGAGGGTCAAAATGAAATTGGGGAATGTTGGGGCAGGAGGATTGATTTTCTACCCAGGAGGAAGGATAGAAATCAATTTTAGCTGGGGATTAGGTCAACTCACAAATAATCAAGCAGAAATATTTTCTCTTCCAAAAGCTTGTCAACTCGCAAAGGAAGCTGGACATAACAACCTTCAAATATTTGGAGATTCATAAATTATAATAAAAGTTTTAAACTCTGCTACAAAGTTCAACAATCTCAGCTTGAACGTGACTATGCAAAGGTTGCATTTTATCTTGATAGACTGTGTCTTTGCCACCTCTTATCACATTCTTCGTGAATTGAATAAGATGGCATATCTCAAAGCAAATCAGGGTTGTCATCTTCCTCAAGGAATGCTAAGTTTGAATGACGGACCTAGTTTGATGCATCATATTCCATATTCTATAATTGATAAGTTTTGGAAACGAGGAACTATATATCTCGGAACATATGTAATTAAGTAAAGGCCCATCAAAATTCTTTATCGATTATATATATATATATATATATATTTGTTTTTGTTTTAAAAAAATTGTTTACACTTATTTTGGTGCTTTTTACAAAGATATGTTATTATTTTACAATGTATCGTGATGCATGTTATAAAAAAATGAAATATTATTTGATGTTCTTTTTATGAGAGTGCACTAAAATAAAAATCAATATTGATAGTAAATATTTAAACTTTATGTAATATATATAATATAAGATAATACATTACAATATGTGGGTCTTATGATGATGATGATGATGATGTTTAACGTCCATGAGACCGGATTGGTCTATCGGACCTAAAGAAACAGATTATTGGCAGTGATCAGCTCACCGCTGAGTGCTTTACAAGTCTAGCTCTATAATTCTAACAGAAATTTCCTACAAAACTCGGATCTGTCTATGAAATTTATTCTAGCTGTCCGTATTATGCATTCTTGCTAGCTTCATTTTGCTGGCTTCTTGTCTTTATAGGAGAAAATGTCTTTGTTGTAGTCTTTGGAGATGATGGAGCAGTTTTGTTCTTTTTTCCAACTTTGATCCAACCTATTGAACTATCTCTACTGTCACTAAGGAGAGCTTCTTCTGAGTCGGCATCAGGATCTGCACTGTGCAGATTCCCTTGCGGGAGCTTTTTGGCTGAATCTGCTGGGGTACTATGCGCTGCAGGGGAGTCTTCATTATGAGCTTGAAGAGATTTCTTATCCTGCATCGGATCTGGATTTTCTAAAGGAACTTCACTTTTTCTCACAGTATGAGATTTCTTGTCCTGCATCGGATCTGGATTTTCTAAAGGAACTTCGCTTTTGCTCACAGTATAGTGATCCGGATTTGCTCCACTCCACCACGTGGATCTGCTGTGGTTTTTCCTGGGATTGGAATTCTGTGATTCTTTTGGACAATCTTTAGCTAGATGTCCTATTTCAAAGCAACTTCAGCATCTGAATAAAACGCTTTCGTAATCTAACTTTTGGATCCATACATAGCTCTTACTCGTCAGATGAATTTCGGCGGGGAATCCTATGCTAAAGTCCATTTCCACGCAGATGTGAGCATAGGTAGTCTTGAAGTAGGCCTGTGTGTCTTCACTGCTGAAGTAGAAGGTACCAAGTGCATTTCCAGTGGCTTCAAGCGAGGTAGAGTTCCAAAGATGCAAGGGCAGGTTGGGGAGCCTGACCCAAACTGGGGCTGAAGAAATTTGTTCTGAATTTGGGTCAAAGGAAGGGTTCTAGGGCTTCATGAACAACCCCGATTTTCCCCAAAAACAAGGGCCAGCTGCTTGAATGGTCGTTCTGTCCTCTGCCGTTACAAAATCTACAGTAAAAAAACCCCGAGCAGAAGGATAAATCGAAATTTTATTATGCCTTTCATAAAATTGTGCCTTTCGGATATGGACATGTCATTTGACTATTAGTTAATTATTACATTATACTTATTTATTATTTATATTTATTGGTTTATGTATGTAACATTGTCCCCCCCTTCGAAAGGGATTTTTGTCCTCAAAGCTAATCTCGTTGATATTATTTTTATTATGGGTTTGTGTTGAAGTGAGGGCTTGAGATATGCAATCCTAATTTAACCATTGCTTTCTTTATTTCTTTTGTTTTGAAATTTCTTCTGCTTGGGCTGTGATGTTTGTGAGATTCTCAAACCATACAACTTGTAATTATTTCTTTTTCACATCATCTTATGGAATCCATTTATGAGCAACCGTGGACCTTCATTACCACCACATTTCTTAAACATAAACAACGAGTTTGCAATACCCAATCGATTAATAATCAATTGTGACAAGACTGGTGTAGATTTTAATGGTTGTGTATGTGGCTTTCCACATCGAGACCATACTTTTTTAGTATTCATCGAGAAGAAACCTTGTTGAATGTTATGAATTTTTATGTCCACAAATAACAATATCTTACAATTTGGTGGTATAAGTTTGGTCAAGTTGTTACTCCACGTCCATTTAATTGTTCAAACTATTGGGTTCCTTGTGAGCCACACAATATTAAGATTTTGAAGGTCTCTCATCATGGACGTTTTTATTTTCGATAGGTCTTTGATCAACTCATCATCACTGGTGTCTTTATTATCACTTCAATTCTTCCATGATTATTTTTTTGAAGGTTGAATATCTCACTTCATGCTCTTTTTCTCCAAAAGTGAATCCAATTCTATCACTTCCACCTTTTGCACAAGTTGTGGATCCAACATCGAATGTCATAATAATGGAGGTATTTTTAAAATATATTCTTTGACCTTACAAATCAAAGTGATGGCCATTCTTAAGCCCTTGGAGTTTGAAAATATTAGGGTGATATTTCTCAATTTTATCAAACAACATTATTGTAAATGGCTTTCATCTTGCCACCTCAATGAGTGTGCAGTTTAATTCTAGCAATTTCAAAGATGTGTTGTAGTTTTCACAAAGATGACACACATATAAATTGACATCAGCCTCAGGAATATCTAGGTAATGTATTGGTTTTCTTTGACTCGTAGCCTCCATGGTTTCTTTATTAGAAGTAATTTCAAGAGGCTTCAATCTCAATTTCCACACGCATGAGACCAAGGCTTCAATTGTTATATTTTTATCATTTAAGCTAGCATTAACTTAGGATCTTAACTGAGAGAATAACAAGCACAACAATCAAACACATAAGACTATGAACACAAAGATTTTCCTCAGGGAAACCATAAAGGAGAAAACCCCGCAACTTCCTCAGGGATAGAATCAACACCAAATAGCAAAGCCCCAAAAACAGTAAGATGATATCCTGACAGCAGTAGCCTCTTTCTTTCTAGCCCCAACAACTTCTTCTTCCTTAGCTATGCGCTACAACCGAATGTGAGTGAGTGTGTGATAAATAGAGAGGCTCACTCTCTATTTATACTAATTCCAGACTTTACAATGACTCACCAGGGCCGACCTCTCTAGGAGAGTCTAATAACCCTAGTGCCCCAGAACTGTGGGGTCTTTAACCCTTAAACAATAGGAGGGTTACCCACAATGACTTGACATGACTTGTTTACATTATAGAACCTCCCGATAGGAACATTGGGGCATGACATGACTCAAATACATTATAGACACTTCCTAGAATAAACATCAGGGTACAAGACATAAGATATACAATTGAATACATTCCGAAGTTACAAATACATCAACACTCCCTCTTAACTAGGAAGGTATTCTTTCGACACAATTTTCAGCACTGGTCTTCTTCTCTGGATCAACTCATCCTCTTCAAGTCTTCTTCATCTTCAAGTCATCATCGTCTGCAAGTCTTCTTCGTATTCAAGTCATCTTCATCTTCAAGTCTTCTTCTAAGTCATCTTCTTCTTCAAGTCTTCTTCATCACGGGATCTGGATCATCACGACTGTTGGATCATCATCACTGTATCATCATCAAATATGGATCATCACTTGATCTGGATCATCATCAAGTCTAGATCATCATCAAGTCTGGATCATCATCACCAGTGCTATCTCAAAATGGTGCTATCTCGCGATTCTTCTCGTCACAAGAAGTTCTGCAGAGCCAGCCCTTTTTCATGCTGGTTATAGGCCTACCCTTCATGTAGGTCTTCAGCACTTATATCTGACCCTAAGTCAGAATGGCTCGTCCAGCTCTTACATCTGACCTCATCTTGTCAGAAAGGCACGCCCAGCACTCACATCTGACCTCATCTTGTTAGAAAGGCCCAGCACTCACATCTAACCATGTGTAAACACATCGCGCCAGAATGGCTCAGCACTTACATCCGACCTCATCTTGTCGGAAAGGCTCTGCACTTACATTCGACCATGTGTAAACACATTGCATTGAAAGGGCTCTCAGTCCCAAACTGAGGATTCCTGGTAACTGACCAGGTGCCTCCATTCTCCCAAAGAATGGCATCAACCCTTATATCTGATCAAGTGGGAACACATCCCTCAATCACATCAGAATGGCCATGCACTCACATCTGATCATGTAAGACTACATCCCATAGTCATATCAGAATAGCCCTTAGTCCCAGACTGAGTATTCTTGGTAACTGACTAGGTGCCTCCATTCCAAGAATGGCATTCAGCACTTATATCTGATCATGTAGGAACCAATCCTACAGTCACATAAGAATGGCTCAACACTCACATCTGACATGGAAGGAACCAAATCCTCTCACCATGACAAAATGGCTCAACCCTTACATCTGACCATGGAAGGAACCTAATCCTCTCACCATGTCAGAATGGCTCTAGGTCTCATCATTTCCCTTTGGAGGGAACCTCGATCTGGAGAACACCAAGCTTCTCCTTGAAGTACTCAAACTTCACTCTGGCCAATGGCTTTGTCAACACATTAGATATTTATTCGTCTGTCGCAACATACTGGAGCTTCACTACTCCTCTCTGCACCATATCCCTGATATAGTGATACTTGATCTCAATATGCTTCGACTTGTCATGGAACACTGGGTTCTCTGAAAACTTTACACAACTCTAGTTGTCGCAATATATACAAGTAGCATCCAACTAGAGATCAAATAAATCAGACGGTAGCTTTCTCAGCAACACTACCTTGCAAATAGCTGAACAAGTTGCGACATATTCTGCTTCAGCTGTACTCAGTGCCACACAGGACTGCTTCCTGCTAAACCAAGAGATCACACATGATCCCATACTGAAGCATCATCCTGAAGTGCTATTCCTATCGATGGCACTACCTGCCCAATCTGAATCAACATAACCCACCAGGTTAATCTTCTGATTTGCCTCGTACTTGATCCCATAATCAACTGTACCCTTTAGGTACCTCAGAATATGCTTTGCAGCAATCAAGTGAACATGTCTTGGATCTATCAGGAACTGGTTCAAGGCATTCACAGCAAAGCAAATATTTGGTCTCATGTTCGTCAGGTACATCAAAGACCCAATCATCTGATGATACATCGTAGCATCAACCGCTTCTGATGAAGCATCACTTAATAGCTTCATGTTTGATGCCATAGGTGTGGTTATGGCCTTGCAGTCCATCATCTCGAATCTCTTCAGAATCTCTACTGCATACTTCCCTTGTCCAAGGAAGATTCCATCCATATTCTGCCACACCTCCATGCCTAAGAAATAGTGCATCATATCCAAGTCTTTCATTTCAAACTCGACAGCAAGTTTCCTCTTTGTATCAGCAATCAACCTGTCCATACCTATTACAAACAGATCATCCACATACAATAGGAGTATCACTGGATTTCCATCTTCAACCTTCTATTAAAGGTTGGAATCTGCTTTCCTCTTGGTAAAGCCCAAACTGGATAGAAAGCCATCAATTATGTCGTACCATGTTCTGGGTTCCTGTTTCAAACCGTACAGGGCTTTCTTCAGTCTACACACATGAGACTCCCTGTCATGTGTCTCAAAACCGAGTGGCTGCTCCACATACACTTCCTCTTCTACTACACCATTCAAGAAAGCAGTCTTGACATCCATCTGGTGTATCTTCCATTTCATCAATCCAGCTAGAGAAAGTACTGATCTGATGGAAGCGTATCTGGCTACATGTGCAAAAGTTTCTTCATAATCCATCCCTTCTTTCTGGGAGAAACCATGAGCCATGAATCTTGCTTTATATTTATCTATGCTGCCATTTGCAACATGCTTGATCTTGTAGATCCATTTGGAAGTTACAATGGACTTCCCTTCTGGTCTTGGGATGACATCCCAAACATCATTCTTCATGATCGATTGATACTCTTCGATCATGGCCTCCTTCCATTCTTTCCTTTCTGACGCTTCTTCACAGTTGGAAGAATCTTTATCAATAATGTCACATAGCAAGGCTACATAACTGGAGCAGGACCTAGTTCTCTTTCTTCCTTTGTGTGTTTCTTCTGAAGCTCCATATCTTTCTACACCTTGGATAATTTCACGTACCCAAGCAGGTTTCCTCTTATGAGGATTCTTCTCCTGAGGTGGATCTATAGGTTCTTGAGGTTCTTCTAATTCTCAATCTTCTTCTTGAATTTATTCGTTCATGGTTGTATCATGAATTCTAAGTGCTCTTGTTTCTTCAGGTTCTTCAGTCGGTCTCTTCTTGGATTTGATGTAGGCTAAATCTTCGTCAAATGTTACATCTCTGCTAATGTCAATCTTATTGAATCCTGGGAGTATATTCTGTAATCCTTCGAGCTTTCAGAGTATCCCACAAATATACCCTTCTTTCCTGAAGGATCTAACTTCGTCCTCTTTTCTTTCAGAATGTGTATGTCTACTGGACAACCAAATATTCTAAGATGGCTAACTTCTGGTTTCTTGCCGGAGAAGACTTCTTCAAGTGTTTTTTTCTCAAGTACTCTGTGTGGAGTACGGTTCTGTACATACACCACTGTTCTGGCAGCTTTTTCCCATAGATGCATGGGAAGATATTGATCATGAAGCATGGCCCTTGCTGCTTCCATGATCATTCTATTCTTTCTTTCTGCAATCCCATTCTGTTGTGGATTATATGGAGTGGATAACTCCCTCTTAATCCCTGAGTCTTTGCATAGCTCTTTGAATTCATTTGATGTGAATTCTCTACCATTATCTGATCGAAATGTCTTGATCTTCTTTTCAGTGTGGTTCTCGATCAAGGCTTTGAATTCCTTGAACTTGCTGAATACTTCATCTTTGTTCTTCATAAAGTATATCCATGCCTTTCTAGAAAAATCATCAATAAAAGAAACATAGTATACATACCCGCTTAGTGAACTGGATGACATTGGACTGCATACATTGTAGTGGATGATTTCCAAGATTCCTTTTGCCTTTCTCTCGCTACTTGGAAATGTCTTCTTTGTGTTCTTCCCTTTCGCACATCCTTTGCATACACCTTCATGTTTTGTCCGCATTTCTGGGATACCTTCAACAACTTTACTTGCAAGTGGTAGTGCTCTGTAATGCACATGTGCAAGCCTTCTATGCCAAAGCTCATTTGGTTCTACCAAGTCATGAACCAAAGCTTGTTCTGGTTGGCCCTTCAATTTGTATAGTCCTCCTTCTTGTTCCCCAAGCACTACTGCATCATCGAAGGGCTTTCCCTTTGGCCACATGAGGACTTGGCCATCTACAAATGCAACCCTCATTCCTTTTGCATCCAATGCAAATATGGAGAGGATGTTCTTCTTTAGTCTAGGTACAAACAATACATCTTTCATCTTGATAGACTTTCTAGAGTCTAGCTTGTATGAGGATTCACCACTACCTTTTATTGGATACTGGTAGTCATCTTCGAGTTTCACCTTGTGAGGTGATTCATGTTCAAATAATTTCACAAAGGATTCCTTGAATCCTAACATATGTTTGGAAGCACCACTGTCTATAAGCCAATCATTGCTGCCACGTGTGATAGTTCCCGTGAGAGTGGAAATCAGAACATATTCTTCATCACTAGAAGAATCATCACTGTCTTGTATGTTTCTCTTTGTGGAAGGTTCATCATCCTCTTCAGCATGAGCATGATGTCTTCTCTTGTTTCTCTTCTTCTTGTGAGAGCTACTTTTGTTTCTAGGACAATCTCTAGCAAAGTGTCCTAGGGAGACCATTCAAGGTGGTCATTACAATCTCTGCATTCTCCACTTCTTCATCTACTAGTTCAAGTTGTTCTTTGATCTGGGAGACCCTTGTGAAGTATGACTGTATGGTCTTCGCATTTCGGATCTTCACATTCTTCAATTGGTTCGTCAAGGTCATCTTCTGTTTTATGTTCTTTCCTTCAAACAATTTGGTTAGGGCATCAAACATAGCTTTAGGTGTCTTTAGGGAGGACACCTGTGGTATGAGGTGATCCTTGATTGAATCAACAATAATTCTCTAAGCCATAACCAACTTCTTCTTGTGTAATTCCTTAGCCTCATCTCCCTTTGGAACTAGAATCTCCTCATTGATGTAGGAGTCCAACTCATTTTCTTCCAGGACCAGGGAGATCCTATACTGCCAGGCTCGGAAGTTATCAGCTCCCTCAAGCTTTTCATCAAGCTTGGTATGATGAGACATGTTAATTGAGAACCTCAAATGGAAATACAAAATATTTAGATCTTACCAGGTCAAGATGTCGGATCTAAATCTGGAGCTGAATTTCTGTAGTGCTGGTTCAGGAGTAGATTAGGGTTTGAATTTCTTGGAGTTCTGTCCAACCAAATGCTTTGATCTTGATCTCTAAACTTCGATTTTGAGGAGGAGATCAATCCAGACTTGGGATCACTCAAAAATTCCACTTCTGTGGAAAGCCCTAATTTTCGACACCAGTGTCAGGTCAAAAACTGAAAATGCTCAAAATCATATTCTGCTTCGACAGAAAGATGCACCATGGGGAGGAGAGTCAGTCCAACCTTCTTTTGATGAAAATCTATGGAGAGAGATCCAAAAAGTAGGAAGCCCTAGTTTCCACAGTTGCACAGTGTCTTCTTCTCAGGTTAGCTCTGATACCATGTTAGATTTTTATCATTTAAGCTAGCATTAACTTAGGATCTTAACTGAGAGAATAACAAGCACATCAATCAAACACATAAGACAATGAACACAAAGATTTTCCTCGGGGAAACCATAAAGCAGAAAACCCCGCAACTTCCTCAGAGATAGAATCAACACCAAATAGCAAAGCCCCAAAAACAGTAAGATGATATCCCAACAGCAGTAGCCTCTTTCTTTCTAGCCCCAACAACTTCTTCTTCCTCAGCTATGCGCTACAACTGAGTGTGAGTGAGTGTGTGATAAATAGAGAGGCTCACTCTCTATTTATACCAATTCTCGACTTGACAATGACTCACTAGGGCCGACTTCTCTAGGAGAGTCTAATAACCCTAGTGCCCCGAAACTGCGGGGACTTCAACCCTTGAACAATAGGAGGGTTACCCACAATGACTTGACATGACTTGTTTACATTATAGAACCTCCTAATAGGAACATCAAGGCATGACATGACTCAAATACATTATAGACACTTCCTGAAATAAACATCGGGGTACAAGACATAAGATATACAAGTGAATACATTCCGAAGTTACAAATACATCAACATCAATTTTGGAGCAATATAAATGTTGTTCATATGGAATAAGTTGCTCAACTGGACTTCCTAACCATGTGGATGTAATAGTTGCTAATATGCCATTTGGATTAGCAGCAATAGGCCCACTATCATATTCATCGTCATTTGAAATGGAAGAGGCAGTTGGAAAATACACAACTTCTACATCACTATATGCACTTGTGTTTGCAGAACCATGACCAATATTTCCATCTTGTTTAAGTAGATATTGAATTTTTCCTATTGATGGTGCAGTTTCATGGAGTATGTGTGTTTGACATCGCTTCCTTTTTTGTAAGCTTTTAGATGGGAATGGTTTCCAACTTCATCAATTAGATCAATAAATTTATCTGAAAAAATTGGTTGAGAACAACATACAAGTGGTTTTCCATGCTCCTTGTTCTCTCCAAACATGTTATTGCCATTTTTTCATCATGATGCTTAACAGGAACAATTTGGGTTGCATCCGATATGCCAATAGCTACTATATATCCATAATTTGTTGCTTCATAATCCACAAGTAGTAGATGTTGATCTAATGCATACACCTGCTTTCTCACTTTGTTGTTGTTGTCTTTTTCTTCAGTCTCTATCATAGGTTCCCTTATTTTATCTTCCTCATCTTTTGTGTTTATGACTTCTTTTGGATACTTGTAAGCAACCTCGGATTGACTCTCCTCGGTATCATTGTGAACAATGTCATCTCTACCCATTTTGATTTCATGGGAGATGATGACTTTAAATCTTTTATCCTCATAACTTTCATCGCCATCGCCAAGAGAGGGTGAATTTGGAGATGCTTTAGATGGAGATGATGTCACATTGGATGGAACTGATGATGTAGTTGTGGACAATGATACATTAGAATTTGCAATTGAAGCTATTGTTTTTTCTGCGTTATCTTGAGCGTCTCTAGTTTCTTGGTTGGGTTTGAATTTAGAAGTTGAGTCTACCTATTTAGCGACTTCTTTTATATGACTATCACAAACATCTTGGTTTCCTTCAAATGTTTCTTTAAAAGATTTTTTAATTTGAGAGACCATTTCAATTCTCTCCCTCTTGAATTGCTCAATAAGCATTATAAATTCCTTATTGAATAACTTTTACAAGGTTGAGACTTAATTATTATAATAACTATTTATAATAGAATTAACTATTAAAAATACTAATAATAATAAGAATGTTTAATATTTAAAATAATAGTATTTTATTATATAATTTTTAGGAGGCTAAGTTTAAAATATTAAAACAATAATAATAATAATATTTATATCGAAGGTGTTCTTTCTGCGGGATAGGCTTTGAAAAACCCTGTACCTCTTTTGTCATCCATCCAGTCACTGCACGCCACTTGTCTACTCTGCAGTGTTTTTTCTTCCCAATAGTAACTTGCCACCTGCACCATTGTCTTCAGTCTATGGTCAGTTGATGGCATGTTTGTTTGAATTGTCCCATCGATGGCGTATTCATCTTATGACCCGTTACTCCACTTATTCACCACAATAAGCGATCTCTCTACGGATCAAAATCAGAGTTCAAATCACATGCCCAGAGGGAGGTGAAGGAATAATTCAAAACCCTAGGAGGGTTTGTGTTCCCGAAGTTGAATTGGAGTACCCCAAAAGATACCGCCTAAATTGCTACCAACGACACGCTCAAATGTTATTTTTTTCAGCGAAATCGTTCTTCTTTTGAGGGAATCAGATATACAAGTTTTCATGTCTTCTAAACTTATTGGTCATATCTGGCTAAAATAAAATAGACAAAAAATACTTTGAAGTTTCATATATAGAAGTCTTTATCAAAATGTAAAAGAAAACAACCATCTCTTGCAAAAAACCAAAATGATTCATCCTTACTCTAGAATTTGACTATTCTGGCGCCGTTGTATGCTATTATTGCTTGACTTGTTGTACTTGAAATGTATAATAGGTGTTTGACTTTATATATTAAAAAAAAAAAACTCAAATTCACATCCTCGAAAAATTGTAAAAAGCTGGAAGACTATGAAAGGAATTCGAGTGACATGGAAAAAATGCAGAAGACGCAAATACTATGTGGTTTTGTCCAACATAGAAAATATGCAAATCATGCAAAGACTATGAAGGCAATTTGAGCGACAGTCAATGTCAATCCAAAGAATCTTATGAAAAAAAAACATGTCAACACATGGACCGAATGTTTTATATATTTAAGACCACGTAACACGTATTTCATGCAAGCATTCTATCAATGCGTCATGGTTGAATCTACTTGTGAGAACGATTTACTTTATATCTTACAAATTTAATTCGACCCAAAGGCTAATTATTTGTTAATCACATTATTTAGAAACATGTGAACCTGCGGTTGTAATTCGACCCAACGATTGATTATATGTTAATCACATTGTTTAGAAACATGTGAACCTGTGGTTTCTGGGATATTAACATGAATATGCACAATGACATAATCCTTTAGAGCATCATTGGAAGATAATAATATTTTCCAAATATTGAGGTGACTAATGTCTCAATAAGGGGCGAGATCATGAGCAATATATGTCGACCTTTAAAAGAGCTACATACTGGGAGAATTTGGGTGAGATTCTTTGCTATTTTAAGACTTTTTAAAAGGCTCATATCATTACATGTTGTTTATGTTGGAGTGGAAGAGCCGGATCTTCAACAATAAAAGTTAGAGGGAGAATATATTTAATACATGTATTGGTGTTTCTAAATGCATTGCATATATTATTGATCTTAATATTTTTTAAACTTATTTGATAAGGAAATTAATGCTATTTATTTTTTTAGTTTTTATTTTATTTATATGATTTTATTTTAATAATTCTGTAGAAAAAATGAAATTTTCAATTTGTTTATTTGGTATTTAGTTTTACATATAAAAAATTTGATTTTCAATTTATTCATTATTTTTTATGTTATTTAAAATAAATTAAAAAAAAACAATATAAAAATATTACATGTAATTGTTGTTTTTTTTAAGTAGAAAGAAAAAATTTTGATATTTTTTTTGTTATGTCCCCAACACGGGATATATATGAATCGCTTAGGTGAATTAATTTAGGAGATAGGTTCAAATTTTTCACATTTCAAATGTTTTTGCTATAGTTTGTATTATTTTTTTTGCGGGATTATTTAAATTTTGATTTATCTTACTTTCTATTCGTCTATATAGATGACGTAGGTCTCGAACTTTGTGTCCCAAGACCCGGCGGTGAGCTGGTGTAAACAAAAAATAATCATTTTGTGCCAAACATCCTACCGTGTGTGGACAAAAATACGGTGACCAATAATGTACACTTCGATTATCCAAAAAATAATAATAAATGTCTTTTCAACATGCTATTGAAACTAACATGTATTTTTTTTTATAGTTATGCCTCTATCACAGTTTTTAGACAATGTTTTTTACCCTAATAATGTTGTTTTCCTAAGTACTCAACATAGCATGAAATTTGCTTTTCATTTTCCAGCACTAGTCCGAACAACTGACAACGCGAAGAACTCATGCACCCATCACCTAAATTGACAATACTGAGCGTGGTAGACTTGTAAACAAATCGAGGCATGTAATCATCCATCTGTCCATGTGCATGCTTATATGGGTGGATACCTTCTACATGTTCACGGGCCTTAGGAAGTTTGTTGTGGGGTTACTTGACAATCAAAATGAAGGGAATCTATCACTAATACTCGGAGCATTTGCTGTGAAAATTTGCATTCGATGTCGCAATACTTCCTTTCAAAGCAATATAAACTATTCCTATTGAGCTTTGGTAAGCATTCTCATGTAACAATACTGTTAACATTGATGGTGTTGCTGCTTACAAAAATTATAATATTCTCCATCTTAAATGGTAGAGCTCCATCTTTGTAGAGCTCCATGAGAATGCTTTGGTAAGCATTCTCATGTAACAATACTGTTAACATTGATGGTGTTGCTGCTTACAAAAATTATAATATTCTCCATCTTAAATGGTAGAGCTCCATCTTTGTATTAATATTTGTTCTCTTTATTAAAACAAGTTTTTCACAACTTATGTTACATGCTTCCAGCTTTCGTAATTTTACTTGCAGAACCATTCTATCTCTGTGGCATAGGAGAATGAATTTTGGGAATTCTTCTTCACTATACCGTGGGAGAATTTTTTTTAAGTTATTTTAGATTGCGTTTGGAATAAATTTTGAATACAAATAATTTGGAGACTTCTCCGTAAGTCGCCATCTCTGTATTTCCTGGACTTCCAAATCTTATAGACATTATATAACTAAGTATAAGATTGTAAATATTAGCTGGATGGATATGGTATTCTAGTACTGTAAACAACTGGCTGTAATCTTTTAATTCATAAATCTTGAACATTCCATCATACCTATTAGAAATAACGCCTCTGCAATTTGGAATATCAAAATTCCAAATAACTATCTAGGACTCACTTTGAAATAACTGTTTGTGGGTTGTAGTGGCAAGCTTCATGGCATGTAGAGAACGAGGCCAAGGAAAGTGCTATGCTTCTTCTTTGTTGAACTCCTGCCAAAAGGGGAGGGGAATGCCTTGGCAAGTGGCAGACCCTTCTCTGATCCGCAATTCTGTACAAAGTAATGCATTCACAAGCGGCAAGGGTGAGAGAGAGCATCGCATAAATTTCTTTGATCCACAACTATGTGCAAAGCAATGCATTCACAGGCAACAATGGTGAGAGAGAGCATCGCACATCTCTCTAGCACTTTGAATTATGAATCAAATTATTTAAGCCTCCATACTCATGCCATAGGAAATTGTATTATGTATTCATGGACGTCATCTTTCGATAATAGAATCACATGGTAGATTAGATTTCTAACAACACAAAATTTGTATGCAGATCCCAAATGTGAAAGCTTAGTCAATGCTCCGAACGTTACACTAGATGAAAGGTTCCCTTGTGCATATTTGACTTATTTTGGATCCCACGCCATCAATGGCATCGAAAATTTTGAACAAAGTGAACAGCTCAACGTTCAAGGATTCCAGATAAACCATTTCCTTCTCTACTTTGTCACAGTAGATGCTTACAATGTCTAGAAGAATTGAATGAGGAATATTATACTCAATAGTATAAGCGTCCATCTTCGATAATGTTTTTTATTCAGGAAACTAGTTGTAATAATAATTAGAAACATATGATTTTTTTTAAAGAAAACAGTTCTAATAATTATTGGTAATTGGTGATTTAAACGAATTCCTTGAGATGTGAATGACTCACCTAATTGAACAAGATTACTTATGCTTTTGCATGTGACTTGACACTCAAAAACAATGATAGAAATACAAATTATTTATATCTTTCATTTTTTGCTTTCCAAACTTCATAAACTCCAGTTGTTATATGCCATAAATTTTCCTTCTCCATGGCATCAGAAGGCTCTGTAGGAAAACCATGTGTGAAATTTCTTAATGGGTAATTTAATTTCGGGTTACTAAGCTTTCGAAGAATGTAGCACTTGAGATTCTGATAGTCCAGACAATCGACTTTGTATTTAATAGAGAGAAATTTAGAAGATATTTTAAGGACTTCGATGCACAGAGGCAACCATAGATGACTTTTTTTTCGTACGGTATGTTGAGAAAACCTATTTTCGATTTTCAGTTCTCAAAAATTATTACTGGGAGATTTTAAAATTTTAATCTGAATGTAAGAAACCTCTATGAATACAAGCTCCATCAACACTGAGAATTTATTGCCTAAATAAATAATGTCAAAAAAATGCCATGGCTTCATACCTTCTGTTACCTTTTCAATTTTTTATATGTAAACAACCATTTCAGTCATGTGAATTTTGATTCAAGAGTTTATATCTCCTTTAAGGACTTAAAACCTATTTTATATCTTTGAGAACTTGATATAAAGTTGTATATTTATTTACGTTTGTTGATGCTTCTGTAGGTTGCTGAAGGTGGAGAGTGCACTACTAAACAAAAGAGAAGCAATGATCAAGCTCGGCTCTGCAATAAGGCTTTCAAGAAACCTAGAACAAAATCTTTTGTTGGTGCTCTCATGAAGGTTACAAGCTCGATTCCGATCCTGTGCATTCTTAAATGTAATTTTGATCAGAAGGCTTTTGCTTATGATTTATGGTTCTCTGCAGGTTATAGAAATTGGGGCCTCTGACTTTTCAATAGCCAAGCACCCAAATGTCCAAATGTTGAGGTAGTGCGCCTATAGAATATTAAAATAGAGACCATGCTGAGGTGTTAATTCAAGCATCACCACCATCACATTAAGATCCCTAGCTTGAGTTCCAGATATTGCAAATATTTATGCCCCCAAGTGACACAAGACCAGACCAAGTATCTTTCGGATCACTGGTCCACAAGTCAAATTTCTGGATTATCGAAATTGTAATGGAGGGATCATCTTCCATATTACCAATACTATTTGATTATCTTCAAATAGAAATAAACTAAATAAAATATTATATACATTTCCAAGAAGATAAAATAGCAAAGCAACAAAGTTCCTCAAGACAAAATAAGCCCACACTTCATTAAGAATATGTCGAAGGAACTGGGAGAATACATCTGGCATAAAATTAGCTTGAAGATCCATATTTTCAGGCAAAATCCTAGTCTTCAAGGCATGGATTGAGAAGCTAGGTGAACATATTACAGTGTTGTAACAACTCTTCTCACCTTTTGGAAAGGTGAAATCTTGAACCTTTGAAAACATTTAAATCTATTTAGCTTTGAATAGCTTATTTTAGGGAAAATTTTACTTATCCCGTAGCTGTCTAAGAATCAATTTGTATCACAGAAGGTTTAATTTCATGGCTTTAATATTGATTTTGTAGACCGATAGGACATCTTTTATTCTTGAAGCCATCGAATACATTAAATTTCTACAAGACCATGTTTAGATACAAAGTCTTCGCAAAGTTTTTTAAGTTTCACAATATGTTATAGATCTTGCTGATTGTATTGTAGACTGCTTAAATGCCACTGAACACCTTAAATATCTTCCTGTTCCAACATTTAATATTTCTGTATTTAGACAGTTTTGTTTTGGTCATGTGTCTATACATACAGTTTTGGTGTATGCATACATCTCAGGCATATATTCCATTTAATAACTAGTACCTTTGTTACCTTCGTTTATGTTTTCATGCTTAGGCAAATTTAGTGCTCACTTTTGGCTATTCAATCTTCATAGCCTTGTTTTTTTCTATCACTTTTGGTTATTCAATCTTCATAGCTTTGTTTTTTTCTATCAATGAGATTTTTTTGTTAATAAAATGCAAAAATAATAATTGAGGACTTATGTGAAAATTGCATTCCTCTATATTACGAAGCTGTTGTTTATTTTTACGTCGTTCGGCGTTTTTCTCTGAACTTTAGTTCTAAAACACTGTAGATGTCGTCGTCCCTCTGGCCAGTAGTATTTTTTGATGTGTCTTCTCTTGAGCTGTGCATTGTTCATAGATTTCCTGTATTATCCACCGGTTACACCGATATCCGTTTTCTCTCCGACCTTCTTAACATCTGGCAATCCCTTGCTTGATTTCTTCCTCCATGTTGTGCTGGACACTCCCTACAACAGACTCATTCAACTGCTCAAAGACGCATGGAACCAGGACGCACTCACCGCTTTGAAGCTTGTCTCTCAGCTGAGAGTCGTACGAGGAACGATAAAATCAGATCAATAGGGTTTCTATGCAGCGGCTTGTTGGATTCATTCACATCACCCCAACACTCTGGCTGCCAATGTCGAGAACCTCACTCAATTTGGTTATTTCAAAGACCTACCCGAGATACTTCTTCACCTGCTACAGGGATCAGAATCCATAGATAAATGGAAGGCCGAGAAAATCAGTCACAAGAAAAAATCCGACGTGCAAAGGAAATGGCAAAAGAAAAGTTGGAATCTGGACATATGAGATTTAGGCCCAGCGGAGGTCGGCCTGGTTATTATGCTCGGAAAGGTGTAGCTGCAAGAGAAGCCAAAAATCTTGGCATGCTGAGGCCAAGAGAAGACCGAATTGCAGAGGATTTATTGAAAGGAAAGATCCAGAGAGAAAATGCGCGAGTCATCAGGAAAGAAAAGCAGCTGGAAGCGGCCAACATAGCTCTAAAACGCTACTTGGAGGATTCGCACTTCAGAGCATTGCATGATCAAATTGCCCATTTTTTTGCCAATTTGCTATCTAAAGACATGGAAGCGCTTGAGTTGGGAAAACTGCAAAGAATAATCCTAGCAACAAAGTGGTGCCCTTCCATAGATTCGTCATATGATCGTTCCACTCTACTCTGCGAGAATATTGCACGCAAGCTTTTTCCCCGCAAGTACTTCAATACCGAATTAGAAGATGGACATTATGTTTACAAAGCATTGATTCCCATTACAAAGCATTGCATGATCAAATTGCCGAGTTTTTCGCTAATTTTCTATCTAAAGACTTGGAGGTGCTTAAGTTGGGCAAGCTGAGAAGTATAAGCCTAGCAGCAAAGTGGTGCCCTTCCATAAATTCATCTGCGAGAATATTGCACGCAGGCTTTTCCCACCCAAGGACTTCAATGCCGAATTAGAAGATGGACATTATGTTTACACATCCCATGACAGGCTGAGGAAAGAGGTCTTGGTTCCGCTCAGGAAGGCTCTCCATTTACTGGAGGTGTACATGAGCTCCAATTTGTGGGGTGAAATGCCTTATGAAAGAGTGGCCTCTGCCGCCCTGAAAAACTACAAGGACATCTTTATGAAGCATGATGCTTCAAATTCACGCTCTATTTGGAGGAAGTGAAAGCGGGGAAGAAGAAAGTAGCGGCCAGAGCTCTGCTTCCCCATGAAAGAAGGCACTTTGCAACTATATAAGAATGTAGCCAAACAACATAAGAAGAGCTCTTACAGTGGGGATGTCTCTTCAACTACTCTAGCAGGTAAATTAATTTTTTTTATTACATAAGAGAGATTTGTTTGGGCCTTACAGCATGCTATTGGTTATGTATGATATATGTCTAAGTGAAGAATTTGTTTCGGTACAACTCTATGGTATCGGTGCAGTCCTCAAATTCATGCCTCAAATATTTAAACAATCTGGAGTTGACACCTTGTTAGTTCAAGCAGGCATCAAGGCAGAGTCTGCTTCTCTATTGGCAAGTGTTGTTACCTGTCTGCCAATGTTGCCCTTTATAGTGCTTGTAATGTTTCTAATGGACCGTGTTGGAAGGAGGTATTAATCATACTTATGTACATCTAATAGGGTATTGAGAATTTAAATCCTGTATAAAAAAGAACAAAAATAAGTCTTGGTGCATATCTCTATTATCTACTTGGAATATTTCATTTCCAGCGTACCGATTTCTAGTGTTCTAGGAAAAGTATATATAGAGTCTCAAGGAAATGGTTAATGAATCATTTATTCATTCGACATCTCTAGAAACTGTATAATATGTTTATGTTATCAGAAACCGCTCTTAAGGGGGGTGCATCTGGCTTCCATTTCCCATTTTTGGATGGGAACTTGAAGATAAATGCAACATAGATAGCAGAAACTCGAATTATGCTTTTTTATCCAGTCATGGCATACTTATCTTGGTGTTCCAACAGAAGATCTTAAAATCCAGTCGAAATTCATAATTTCTATTTTGGCATTTCGTATGGTGCACTTATTTTTCTTAGGGTTTTCTTTCATTTCTCATAACTAGAAGTAGAGTTTTCATGGTCAATTTTAAATGCAAATGGGAAAATTTATATAGCAATAGAAATCTATGAATTTCTTTCAGTGGATTTAGCTGAAAGATGGAAGCATAGAGGCCATATGTGGTTTGGGGTTAATTTTCCATCTAAGCCTGAACTTTTTGGTGTAGGTGGCAAACTGGAAAGAAGCGATTAGAGCACATCAAATGGAAGCTAATAAATTCTTGCTTGTTTTAAGCACTGAAGAGTGCAAATATTCTCTTGATGTGCCTTAAATTCAATAGGATTTCAACTGATCTCTTATATGCAAGGATTTCTCTAAGAACAATTTTAGAAGATATGGATATTCTTGATGAAAAATTTCCAGAGAATCTCGATGATACTGTCAAAAGTTTGAATGAATGCAGAGTAATAGTACATGATAGGGTGGTGAATGGTTTCAAAATGCTCATCTCAATCACAATTGGTAAGGGTTTGATGAATTCATACTGAAAATATAAGATTCTAGCGTTTTGGTTTCTTTTGAGCTGCCGGATTTTCAATGTATGTGAAATCGTGATGTATTTTGAAGTTTGACAACAGATTGTTAGCTTTTGTTCAGTTCTGGGTTTTGAGAGTTTCTTCGAGAGTTCTGGTAATGATTAACATGGATTCCGTTGCATTTTTTCATGGAAATTTGTGATTGGGTGGAAAAAAATAATTATGTTATTTTGTTAAGTTGCTATTGGCCTATTGGACTTTAGAACAGCCAAGATTTCTGTTATTATCTATCCTAATTCTATTAATTTTATTTTTTATTTTTCCCTTTTTTTGAAATCTGTGTTTAAACTTTACTGAAAAGGCATCCATTGCTTTTTCCTTGTGCTGCTATTTAAAACATTGGTTGCAGGAAGAAGTTTGTGTACTGTTGTGGAGGTTGCATATGCTTGTGCCAGTTGAGGAGGAGAAGAGCTACAAGCATATGCCCTTGAGCATTTGGAATCTCTTGTGTGTTTTTCTCTTTGCTCTGGGAGTTACACAACAAAGAATGTCTATCAAGAGCTTGAAATTGCAAAAGAGGAGTTCTGGAAATTAGCAAGGTGTTAGAGAGGACTTGTATTGAGATGGATGACCTTTCCGACATATATTTCATGGTCAACCAAGGAGGTATTTACTTACCACTGGCTTGAGATTCTTTGTTAGTTCCAAAAGTTTCATGACAAAATAGGTATTCATTTTTTTAAGGTTTAAAGAATTCCTCCCTAACGAAACTCAGGTTCTTAAATATTAAACCCATCCAAGTTTTGTATTCTTTGAATTACTGTTTTATTTTTTTCATTGTTTTTTGGAATTTAAACTCATGAAACTTAGATCTGAAACTTCTCAATGTAGTTTGGGAATTTTCTAGTTAAGATTTAGATCCATTCCTTCAAATTATGCATTCTATATTTTCTTTTGCGTCAAATTAACACTCTTTTGTTAATGGATGTTTTAATTACATTTTTTATCATTTTTATTCTTTTGCAACAATAAATGCACTTTTTTGATGAGGAGATTATTATAATGGATTTTCACCTAAACCATACACACAAGAACAAGAAATTGTTTGAATAGTTCAACCATTGTAGGATATTAAACACCACTGTGTTATTGTCAAAGGAGAGGGTTATTGACACGCTATTATTATTTTGCAAAGCACGAACTGATTCCAAACTAAAATGACCTGTAGGTGTTGTATTAGGTTTCAATTTTGGAAAACCCTATTGGTAAGTTTATACGGGTCATTGACTTCAGCCTTAACGTAGATACAAGCTTTGTTTTCATGTCAGGAATATCTATCTCATATCTGATTAGCCTAAGGTTTTCCTCTCAGTCATATCTCATGTTTCTGATTAGACATGAATCACTGAAAATTGGTATATTTTGCAGGAGCTTTGTTATATATTAAGCCAGAGTTTCATCTGGAACATGCACCAGATGAAGGGTGCAAATTTACACTGTACAGTTTAGCTGGGGGATTTATCAAGTAACAAGAGCTTAAGAAAAAGAGGTGCAATGTTTAAAGACGGAGTTGGCTAATATCTAGACCATTTGCACCTTTTTAGGCAAGTTTGGTCGGAAGCTGGCAACAAGATTTGTTGTTGAAAATGATATTTTCAGTTTAAAATTGCAATTTTATTGAAGAAATGGATCCAGGATCCTCGATTACCCTCGGGGCACCCAGATTATGCAATCCCAATCACTGAAAACTACCTTTTGAACCATTTCCACCGGATTTTGGCCAGAAAACTCACCTAATTTTGGGTGCATGTCTAGAGTTTAGCTTAATCCTTTAAAGATGGGACATGAAGATGAATGTTTCCCAATTATCATTTTACAGATCTATCTTTATTTCTATCTTTTTTGAACAACAAGAGATTAAGGAAAATATGTTTACTAGTTAAAAAATGAGACATGATTAATGTATCCAAATTTACACTGTACAGTTTAGTAGAGGGATTTATCAAGTAACAATAGCTTAAGAAAAAGAGGTGCACTGTTTAAAGATGGGACATGAAGATGAATGTTTCCTAATTTAACATTTTACAGTCCAAATGGGACATCAAGATGAACATATCCTAATTTAGTCTAGGTTGGGATTTATTAAGCAACATGAGATTTTAAAAAGGTGGGGCAATGCTTAAAAGATGGGACATAAAGATGAATGCATCCTAAATTTCATTTTATAGTCCAGTTGCTCTACTGTCTAAGTGGGAGTGATATGCAATCCAGATGAAACTGTGTATCCATCCATAACATTAGAAATCAAATTGAAGTCTGTATTTACAGCTAGATCAGTGACTTGCACTCTACATCCCAGCAATGGGAGATGGTGTGTCAGGTGTCTCATCTTTTTGTAAAACTTACAAATAAAAATAAAATCTTAAGATTTAACTTTTAACTTACGAGACCTCATTTTTTTTAGATTTCTTTGAAGCTAATCATTAGATGAACTTCGTCGATAAAACCTTACTGGTCTTAATATTTTGTTGGCCAAAGATATGCATCTTGGAAACCTTGTTATAGAGTTTGTAACAATGTTGTTTGTGGATGTCAGTACACCAAAAACATTATCTTTAGATATATAAAAACTACCAAATTATCAGTCAATCAATGTAGGTTGAAAGTAAAACGTTTTACTTCAAGAGAAGGCTACAACTATACTCTCGAGTGAGGTGCAACTAGATCTCAACTTCCACTAAACTGGGTCTGGGTTTGGAGTTCTTAGTTTAGTCAGAAATTCAGTTTGTATTTATTTACAACATTACATGGGTTCAACAACATGGCTTGATGTATTTGATTAGGCAAATAGCAGCCTCAGTTACCCAATGTTCGTGACTTAACTTGCTCCTTTATTTTGTGGTTGGCTACTTTAGTTCCCATTCAGAATAGTTTTCTCATATTAATTGAATGTTTATATTCCTCAAGTTAATGACATGAATGTGTTTTGATTTCAGAAGTTTTGGATAGAGCAAGCCACAGGTAAGTTGTGCTATATGTTGTCTACAAGAAATTTGGATACAACTTGGGGAGATGGTAATCGGTATTGGAATTGGATTTCTCAGGATGAATCCAAATAACATTATATTCATTTAGTCTTTTGTTACTTCTAACAAGATGACAATATGTACATAAAAGCTAATATTGTGGTTTTGACTTTTGTCTATAGTTGCAGTATGTTAGCTCGAAGTGAGAGGACAGTTTGACTACAATAATTTGTCTCCTGGTGAGGCCATGGGGTCTTCATTTGTTTACCAATATCCTATCACATTAGTTCATATTGTGGGTTTTAAAATTATAAAAAGTCAAACCAATATATTACAGGTATTGGGGGGATGAGGGGTTTAAGGTGGGGGTGGGTAGGGTGGTTTATAAGGATTGAGGTATAAAATGGGGTGGGGAGGAAGTTTTAAGTATTGGGAGGGGGTTTCAACAAAAAGAGTTTGGGTCAATATCTCTCGAAATTAAGGGTATTCTTTAATATCCCACGATCACACGTGCTATGTGAGAGTTTCACTAAGTGAAGTCCCCATGGGTGAGGCATACAACATTTCATTCAGGCTCAAAGTCCATGAATCAACCCATGGCATTATTCGGAACTTTGGTCGCAGAGCCATTATTCCTCCCTTGCCTCGAGCATATGGATGGAAACGTAAGCCGATCAAATTCTCAGTTACAACTCCCTATGGTGATCACCCCACATGCTCGGTATTTGAGTGACATGGATAAACCTATTAAAACTGAAGCGTACCAGATGACTTCCTTTAGACACGTAGAGGAGGGGTGGATGGAGTTTGATGCAGGAAGACTTGGCGTGGAAGAAAATGGGGATAATCTAGGAAAAGTAGAGTTCTGTAGGGGGGAGAAAGGGAAATTGGAAACTGGAAAGGTGGACTACTTTTAGAAGGGGTTAACATCCTACACATTTCTTTTGTCAAAGAAAGAACTAAATGATATAATTTGATTATATTCATCATTGAATTACTTTAGTAATATATAATGTGTATGGCATTTATTTCCACTATTTTCAACTTTATTGTATCTTGTATCTCTATTCTATTTTATTAGTGGAGTAAATTCAATGTAGAGAGATCTATCCCCTGCTTCACGGAAATCTATTTAGCTATCAGAATAACAAAACCATTGATAGAAGTTTACCAAGATACCCCACTAGCTAGAAGACCCCGCTTGGTTTTGTTTGTCAAGGATCAATATTCTTGTCGAACATGCCAAGCGACTTTTTTCCTTCGATTTTAGTTGGCAGTTTGTGTGGTTTTACCTTTGATAGTCATGGCTGTCGTTGATCTCAAAGATTTATCCCAATCCGTTTTCTGGAGAGTTTGAAATGGGGAAGATCAGAAAGCTCCAAAAATTAGATGTCAGTGGATGTCGTGAGCTATGAAGGTTTCCGGGTTTGGAACATTTGACTTCTTTGGAGCCGTTGAATGCTAGAGGATGCGAGAATTTACAGAGCATACCGGGGTTGGTGAAGCCCAGAAATATCCAAACATTTGATGTCAGTGGATGCCATGAGAGACAAAACGCTACCAGGTTTGGAAGATTTGACATTTTTGGATATGCTAGATGTTAGGGGATGTGAGAAGCTTCAGAGCATACCTGCATACAAGCAACTGGTATGTCAGAGCTCACGACAGCAACAACAACAACATCATTTTGGGCAGTAATATTTGAGCAAGACAGTGACAATGACTACAACAAGTTGTAGATGGCAGAATAGACATGGATTTGAATTACTCCTTGCTTTCAAGTAAAGGGGAAAGTATGGTGCCATCTAACATTGCAAAGCAAGAGTGATTAGTAGATGGAAAGTGCGCTGGAATGACAACCAGGGAAATGAGCTAGAGGAAGTTTGGGAATTTCAGCCAAGGTACTTCACATACATTTGATTGTTTGTTTGGTGCTTGTCTTTGACACTTCTTTCATAAATTTTTCATAGGAGGTTGTTTTAACTTTGAAGAGTTACATGTTTCTATTCTTTTTCACATGACCAAGCTCTTCTTTTGTATTGGGAAGTTATTGCTGTCTAAATTTGCATTCAAATTATTTAGGCATGAAATGCATTCACAGTGAAGTGACACTATAATAAATATTTTCTATCGACAAGCTTTATCAATTCCGGTGATTAGTTGCATGACAATCTACCTTGTTCATATATACCAATTGCAGTAATTGCCAAAGAAGCATTAGAAGGACACATTCTCTATATGATGGTAGTGCAAGCTCCACCTTTCTTATTCGTGCTGCATGGACCTGTCACCTCAATGTTAAGGTAACAGTCTTACCATGATTTTTTTTAAGGCACACTAAGACTACACACTTCCAAAAGTAGGCATTGTACAAAATCAATTCTCAGTTCTTGGAGTTGGTGGATAGCCTCCATTTGCACCATATATGTATCCAGGAAATCATTTTGTATCTGCTATACATCACCACAGCTAAACTGGAGTTGGTGGATAGCATCCATTTGCACCATATATGTATCCAGGAAATCATTTTGTATATGCTATACATCACCACAACCAGCTGGCGTTACTAGACCTATATCACAAACAACAGGATCAATGTTTCAAGGAACTATACCAAATTAAATGTACATGAACTCTCTTTCTCAACATGCTACACATTTAGGGACAACTTGGAAAGCTCACTTGTCAGTTCCACCTTATTCTTCTGCTGCATATCTCCTTAGTGGTACTCCCATGCAGAATCCAGGACCGTATACAAGCCCTATGAGTTTAGGCATGCCACCACTTGTTAGTAAGACTACTCATGGTGGCTAAGATTTTTCATAAGTAGCACAGATGGGTTGAAGGCGAAAAGGGGGAAAATAGGCATTTTAGTGTCCTTCAACTACTATTTGTACATCAAGAACGAAGTCAAGATAGGTTCAACACTGAAAATATGTTCCACATACTTTATTTGACTTTGGGATTCCATGTTTGTGTATGAAATTTATGTTGTGTTCATTTTTTTCATCCTTCAAACAAACAGGAAAGGTGCTTTCTACAGCTTGGGTGGGGCAGGGTGATCTATCGATTCTTTCTTTCATGTGTTAGTGTATAATGGTGTATTGTATTGAAAATATTTGTGGGTAATGTTGCATTGGTTGCTTTGAATATGGAATCAACTCTTTGTTTGTGAGTAATGGTGCATTGGATTCCTTGAATATGTATTATGGATACTAGCATAGCTCATCAACTCTTGTGTGTTATGGTGCATTCAATAAGGCCATTGGATTGGTGTACAATCTCTTTCACTGTATTTTAAGTTTAGTAGTGGTAACAAAAACATTCACTAAGTTATACTACTTGACTAACAAAACAAAGGTCTTTTTGCTAAGTGCATTATTTCAATACATAATAATACATATATATGTGCTATACGGCTCATTTATGTATGCTATTGAAGTAAATTCTAGATGCAAACCAGTGCAGAGTCTAATTTTTTTTGTATATTTTCATTTCATCTCGGTTTTTGAGATTCTACCAGTCTTGATCAATGATATAGTGATGGTATAGTTGTTTAATACTTGTCTCTTATAGAAAGGGGGTGACAATAAGTGTTTTATAAAGTGAATTGCATAATGTTATAGTGTTTTAAGAATGATTTTGGATCGCAGGAACTTTTTCCCATATTCAGCGTAGGCAATCACACTTGTGGCTAAACTATATCTACTTGCTGCTGTGGATTTTTTTATCAGAGCAAATTCAAATTTATGAATTTGAATTTCGAGTTACTATTTTAGCATGTGTATTTTTAATATTGCACATTTCTGCACCATATGGATTTGGTAAAAATCTTCTTAAAGTGAAGAATAGCACTTCAAACCTGAAACTAGTGATGTATCTTAGCATTTTCCAATTCCATATTGCTCTTAGGCTAGGTCAATTGTCAAATGTGGATTTGGATTGGGTTTTTCTGTCAGAACATGCAGACTTAGCAAACACAGCATAGAAGGTGTTTGTTTTTCTACAATTGAAGGTTGGGCACTAGACTCGAAACTTTTGACCAGATTTGAATGAAGGTACTTTAGATTCAGACATGTTTGTAATGGTGCAGTTTTGTTTGATATCTAATACTTTGAAAAGTATAGTCAAAATCCAATTTGAAAGGAAGTTTTAAATTTTTTTCTTCTATTCATCTTTAAACCTTAAAGTTTAAACAAAAGATAAATGTTGTTGAATATATTTGCATTGTATTTGAGCACTTGCAGGAAATTATGTAGTTGGATACAATGCTAAGGACTTGCCTTAACATGTACAACATATTTAATTAAATGTGTTGCATAATTTATTCATTCATAATTTCCGCACTATAAGAGGGTTAGAAGGGCAATTGTTAAGCAGGTTAAATTGATTAACATGATGATAGTAACTAACCTGGTTCTTGTTTACACTGGCAACAAGTAATTTTTTTGGTAAATGATATTAGTGAGCCAGTCTTGGATTCAATGCAAAGAGAACTAAATTCAGTAGAATCTTTGTATCCCTTAGTACCTATATCTCAAATCGTTGTAGAAAGAGCTGAAACAATAAAATCAGCCACATGGTTTCCAAGGGAAACAAAAGTATCTAGTCTAAGGTCCTGCAAAATCAGGATTAGCAATGACAATAGTCAATTTATTGATGGGGCAGGTTTGAGTTCTTTGTCTGAATTGAGCCAAATTTCACCAAGTGTGAAAAGACTGGTAAAGTTGATTTTCAAGGATTGAAGCAACTAGCAGCTTGGAGACATTCCATTGAAGGAATCTGTTGTCCACACTAAAGTTGAATTTTTGGTAGGTGGATCAGTTGGGCTGATTGTGAGTTTGGGACTATACTAGATACTATAACAATTGCAATTGTTGATTGCATCTTGGTTAAATTCTTAACCCATTTATTTGAGTGCATAGTTTATAATTCTTATGGAGGTGCACTACTCGTCTAGAGGTTTCCTGTTTTGTTTTTGTAATTGAATTGCTCGGGCATGAAAGTGAAAAAGGGCTGCAATGGTACATTCAGTTTGTTCTTTATTTGCGTCGTCGTTGAGGTTATTCTCATTTCTTTGGTTGTATCTTTAATGGTATATTATCTATACGCGTCTAGAGGTTTCTTGTTTTGTATTTGTAATGGAATTGCTCCCATGAAAATGAAAAAGGGCTACAATGGTACATTCAGTTTGTTCTTTATTTGCGTCACCGTTGAGGTTATTCTCATTTCTTTGGTTGTAGCTTTTATGGTATATTATCTATACGCTATATGAAGTCCATTTAATAGAAATGTTAGAGGTGCAGACTAAAAGAAGTTGCCTTTCTATTAGGGCATTGTAATCTCTTATCATCTTTCAACATTTTTTGGACATCCATCTGCTCTATAGAAAGTTGGGCTGATTGTGAGTTTGGGACTACACTAAATACTATAACAATTGTAATTGTTGGGCTGATTGTGAGTTTGGGACTATGCTAAATACTGTAACAATTGCAATTGTTGATTGTGTCTTGGTTAAATTATTAACCCATTTATTTGAGTGCATAGTTTATAATTCTTATCGAGGTGCACTACTCGTCTTGAGGTTTCCTTTTTTGTATTTGTAATGGAATTGCTCTCATGAAAGTGAAAAAGGCTGCAATGGTAATTTCTACATTCTGTTTTGTTCTTTATTTGCGTCACCGTTAGGTTATTGTCATTTCTATACACTATACGCTATATGAAGTTCATTTAATAGACATGTGAAGTCCATTTAATAGATATGTTAGAGCAGTAAGCTAAAACATGTTGCCTTCTATGATGGCATTGTAGATCTCTTACCATCTTTCAACATTTTTTGGAAATCCATCTGCTCTATAGAATTATGGGATATAGCCCATTTAATAGATATGTTAGAGCAGTAGATTAAAAGAAGTTTCCTTAATAGATATGTTAGAGCAGTAGATTAAAATAAGTTGCCTTATATGATGGCATTGTAGATCTCTATTTCAT
>LPNX010064104.1:49266-78703 GCA_001517045.1 Pseudotsuga menziesii
ACCGCTACAATTTTGTACCCTACTTTGTAGTATTAGTAGAAAAAAGTGTTTAACTATGAGAAAATGTTATATTATTTAAAAACCAACACTAGAATAAAATAATAATATTTTTACATTTTATCTCTAAGTATGTTAGAACTTAGTATTAGTAGTATACAAGTAGTTGTGATGATTCACTAATTAACTGGGATTTTATTTAGAACATGTTATACTTTAAGTGTACATGACAAATATGAAGTGAGTACATAGTCATCTTGGAAATTCTAATAAGTCAAGTGTCAATCAATTTGCTAAGTTTTTATGATATGTGAATTGTAAATATTCTACTATTTTTAAATTTATTGATAGAAATATTTGTGTGCCCTCCTTTCAGGATCATTCTATGATGAACTTGAAGGGTCTTTTAATAAACAATGACTTAGTAACAATGGAACCATAATAAAAGTGGTAAATGAAAGAGTAATCCTTCTTATCTTGAGAGAAATGGTGGGCATAATCAAGAAAAAATTTAGCCCACAAGCTATTTTTCAACCCTTTAAAAAAATGGAAAATGTATGTATGAAAAGCACAAGCATCTTCCCTTTGACTGCAAGAGCATTGGAGGCTTTGTCTTGTGGTTATTTTTCTCCTAAATGACAAAGAAAGAGTAGCGAGAAAACTTTGAATCCAAATGGTTGTTGCATGAAATCTATGTATAGGATAGTCCAAGATGACCTAATGGGTTCACTAAATACTTGTAGGTCATTATGCAATGTCATTATTCTAGGTCACTAAAATACAAGTTTGGATTCTGTTAAAGATGATATAATAGTGGGATTCAAGCAAGTGTTAAGACTAAGCTTATATGGACAGAATTGGCTTGTCATTATTCTAATAGTGGAACTCTTCCTCATGGAATCTTGAACTTAAATATTATTGGACATAATGAATTGTCTTCCTCATGGAATCTTGAACTTAAATATTATTGGACATAATGAATTGTCTTCCTCATGGTAATAGAGAAATCCTCTCAAGTAAATAAAAAGGATATTACTTAATGTGAGGCACAATATGGTAAGGTTTAGTTCTTTCTCACTGTTGAACTTGAAATAAAACCTATGCTACGATGCTTTTTGTGGTTGAGTACGATTACAATGTTACTAAAGCGGAGGAAAACACTTTTGGAGACAGGTCGTAAGAGTTTCCATCTTAGGAGGTGATGAATGATAAGGAACATAAAAACACTTTTAATGGTGAAGAAGTACGTACAAATGTTCAAGATGGAGGAAAAGAAACTATACATTGAGATGTCAAAGATAATTCTCTTATTGGTAAGTTTTGGTTTACCCCACTTTGTTGATATGTTGTGGTGGTTTGTTGTAAGTTAAGGTCTAGTCAAACTTATAGGAGATTGGTTGTTATGATTCAAACCATTTACAACTCGAAGAAAGTCCAACAAAACTTTCGTTGAGGGTAAATCCTATTTTTATTCAATTGTTTCTTTTAATTCTCATGGAAAATAGGGAATCTTATTTCCATAATCCTTAAATTGTTGATCTTAAATTTTGAGGTTGCATTTTAAAACCAAGGATATATTTAATATTGGTCTCCATATCTATTTGTTCATAAAAATAAAAAAAATTACCCAAATTAAGATAATAATGTGTATTTAGATTCAATTAGCTTCTTTTGGTACACATTCTACAACTATGAATCTAAAAAGTGGCTGTGATGCTTGGGATTTTTATTTCATTAAGTTTTACTAGCTACTTACAATCTTCCCTTACGTAAATAGTAGCTTAGTGAGTACTTTACAAGTATCTTTGGAAATTTATCCCCTACTTAGCAATGTGTACTTATTTTCTAAACAACTTATAATTTTTTCCTTCAAACTTGTAGTCCTTTGTTATGGGTTGTATTGTTATAATCCTACAAGGAACATGATAAACTTAAGTTCATTCATCAATGTTCAACAATCAATATCCAACAGAGAGACATTCACATCCCTCCAAGAAAATAAATGGCTTAAAAACATATTAAAATCCTAACATCATGATTTATCCAACTATGCTAGCATAGGATGTTTTGTATATAAGATTATTTGCTCTAATTTGTAAATTCATGAGATTAAAGCATTTGGACAAGACCTTGGTAAACAATATTAATGAAATTTGAAATCTGGAAAGACTTAGAACTCTCTTTCCCACAAGACTAAAGGAAGATTCTTTAGGTTTCTTATTTCATATAAAATCCATGAGAGTGAGACTAAAAGAGAAAGTGAGAAGAAAAGAAGAAAGAAAAATACTAGTATTTATTCTGCTTCTGAGAGTGAAAGTGGAAGTGAACACGAAGATGCAAGAAATATAAAAAGGACAAAGACCGGTATTTCTTTTCATCCTGAGAGTGAAATTGAAAGTGACAGTGATGCAAGGAAAATTAAAAGGAAGAGAAGGTAGTAGAAGTCCTTCTCTTCAATGAAACACTTTAGTTGAGGCTATATTATTGAAGCTCGGGAATTGAAAGGAATGCTACAACTTCATATTTTTTCTATTGTAGTTATAAAAATGATGTGTTCCTAGTTTAGAACTATTAATAGTGCTTCAAAGGAATCAATGATTCTTTGGTTAATTATTATTTTGTGTTGAAGCATATCCATATAGACCATTCATTTTTCCACCTCTATTCAACAACTTAAATCAATATCTTATTCTTTCGATGAGTTCCAACTTACTCTTGGAGTGCAATTCTAATGAAATGGTTAGTTTGAAATTTATACATTTAATGTTGGATTTCTAAGAATGGATTTTCTTTTTGTTGAATTTACTACATTATGCATTTGAATATATTTGAACACTACAAAAACTCACACTTGCTATACAATTCTAGATAGCTCAAAATGAGCATACTCTGTATAATTTTGAAGTTTTAAGTGTTTTTTGAAGTATATTGTCTAATGCTACAACTTACTATAAATTTAGAATCTTGAAGTTCCTCAATGTACATCACCAAGTCTACAACAACTCGATTTTAGTTCCCTTTTTGATCTTTTTTACCTATCGGCGTATTATTGCACCTTCTTGGGGCAATTGCTAGTATAATTAATTCGGGATGAGAGATGGAAATTGGTCAGTTTATGAATAATTTGCGGCCAGTGTGTTAAAAAATTGGTCATAGTAACATCACTCTGAGATAGGATTCTATTTATAAGAGTATTTTTCCAACCTAACCAGGTAATTTCAGCTCTTTACCACATTTCTAAGCAGTAGCTTTTTAGGGTTTCAGAATTGTCAAACTATAAATCAACACCACTATTGCACCCACTTGTTTTGATGAACTCCACGATCAATGAGGATATTTATTAACTCCTCTGCCACGCATACATTTCGGTAGTCCATTTAAATTATTTATCTAGTCGAAGTCGAATTGAAGTTAACCTTTATTTATTTATATATCCGAAAAGAAGTTGGCAAACACATTTAACAAAAAAAAAGTTGTAAAAGTTAATCTTTATATCTTAAATGAAAATTTATATATCCAAAAAGAAGTTGGCAAACACATTTAACAAAAAAAAGTTGTAAAAGTTAATCTTTATATCTTAAATGAAATTTGGATGTAACAGTTAATATTTATTTATTTATATATTCAAAATGAAATTAAATATAAAAGTTAATCTTTATTTATTTATATATCCTAAATAAAGTTTATAAATATATTTTAAAAATAATCAAGTTTGAACTTAAAAGTTAATCTTTATTTATTTATCTATTTGAAATGAAGTTTGTAAAAACATTTAACAAAAAATAAGATATAGAAAAACTGGAGCTATTTATTTACTTTGGGGTAACTCATTGTTTTTGTTTTGACCTATAATATGTTTTGTTTTATTTACTTTGGGGTAACTCATTGTTTTTGTACTGACCTATACTATGTTTTGTTTTAGATTAAAAGGCTTCGGCAAAAATGACAATGTTCCTTCGACCTATACCCTCAAACTCTAAGAAAAAAAACACTCTACCTCAACTCACACAGACATAATTTGAAGAAAAAAGCTCTTCAGCGCCTAAACTATTTAACTGAAGGTAGCAATGTCGGGGACATTGCCACCTCGTGGCTCTTGTTTTTATATAGTAAAAATTGACTTTCAATTTATTTATCTGCTTTTTAAAGTTAATTATTATAAATAAAAAAAATTAATGGATCACGTCCAAGAAGATCGAGGACTTGTTGCTTTGCAAGTATTCTTTTGTTATTATATTATAAACTATTTGTGATTTTCGTTAAAGGTTAATAAGAAGTTGGAATTTTCACAAACATCTTTTAATAATACTAATAAACATCGTCATCATCATCATTATTATCTCTTTTTAAGGTCACGACTAAGCTAGACACCAATTTGGTGTACGAGACCCCTTGTTTGTGGGACAAGAGACCTCTAAAGTCTACTTAAGTGTAATGTTTTAAATATATTTAATATGTAGCATTAGTATTAAGTAATTTTGCAAAAAAATAATTTATTTTATTAATTTTCAAGATAATAAAAATATATACAAATTAAAATTTAAGAATATTTCTATTTATTAATATAAATATAAAAATCAACTCAGATAAATAACATATATTCACTAAATTTTACAATATAAATCCTAATCGGTTAGCTCAAGTGGTTGAGTGTATGTAATGCAAACAAATGGTCTTGGTGTCAAATCCCTAGCTGGCTATGCAAAATCCTATCTTGATGTCCTCGTCGAGTTAGGATGTAATTAATTGCTTGAGGCTTTATATGAAGGGTGTGTGCAAGAAGATGAGGGACCTTTTAGATGCAATCCTACTTTTAGGAAACACGCTCACTATACATAAAAATACAGCGTGCTCGTGTTATCTAATGTTTGGTTTGGTTAAGCTCAAGCCTAACATGTCATATGACACATAGGTTAGGCTAAGCAAAACACGCATGTGTTTATAGTTACAAAATGTGCACGCGTTCTATAGTTACAAAACATGCACGCGTTTTATAGTTACAAAATGTTCACGCACTATGGAGAAGAAAAACGTGCACACGTTTTGGACAAGCAAAACATACACACGTTATGTAGAACCACAAAAATGATTTTGGTGCATGGCTAGGGAAATGAATAAAAACAATAGTTTTCATCATCAAGACTTAGGACCTATAGTAATATTTTAGCATCATTAAGAACAACATCTCAAACAACCATGCCAAACTTCCCAACTTGAGAATAATTTGTCTTTGTGTCGTAATATGGACACCATTAGGAGGCTTTAAGAACTAAGTATGGGTCATAGTCCCTTGACCATGCTTGGGGGAGGAAACTCAATACTTAAGCCCTAAAGGTAGTTTTTAAGGCTTGAGGTCCATCAACTGTAGGAATCGAACCTGCACATAGGACCTCTGCATGTGATAGTTTGCATCTAAGAGAGAATATGCAATGCATTAGAATTCTCTTAGCACTAGGAACATATTCGTAGATGTGGTTGAGGGAGGAAACCTAATCCTTAGGACCTAAAGGAACCCTATATACATATAGGACAATACCAACACCTTGAACAAACACACATGATCTCTTAAAGGTATCCTCAACCTTTAAGTTAGGATATTGCCATGATTAGGATTTTTTTAGCATTAGATATGGAGGATAAGGTGTTAATCATGGTTGGTACATAAAGCTTTAATTTCAGGTTGTAAATGAGCTTTCAGGGCTCAAGGTCCATGAACGACACCTTGAATAACGATATATGACCTCTCAAGTTGATAGTTTTGATTTGAATGGGGATATGAGAACCCTTAGGGATTTCTAAGTACTGTGTATGTGTCTTGGGACCTTAGACATAATAAGGGGAGGAAACCTAGGCCTTAGACCCTAGAAGATGCTTCTAGGTATCTAGAGCCAAGAATAATGTGTTGAAAAACCTCAATAAATCCTTCCATGGTATCATTTACCTTGAAATGGGGATACTAGTGTCACAGGTATGGGACCTTCGAGACATGATTGAGGGAATATGTTTGTGGCTTAGGCCATAATGGAATATTTGAGGCACCCGTGTTAATGATCAATTCCTTGAAGCACCAAACATGAACTACTCAAGGTATGCTTGGTCTCCAAGAAAATATGCACATGCCTTTAAGAGGTTTTGAGCATTAGATATGGGTATTAAGGCCTCAACATGTTCAAGGGAAGAAATCCAAGGCTCGATCCCTAAATAATATTTTTGGAATCTATGGCTACGCATGTGCCTTACTCACTATCCCTCTATGCCTTACTCGCTGGCCCTCCCTGCCTTTTTATTTCCATCTCTCTTTATCTCTATGTGTGTGTGTATGTGATCTAGATGGAGATCGGTGGCCACCCACCTATTCCACTAGCTCAAAACAATTATCCATTGTGGCAGTTTCCTAGTTATTTTTCTATGATTTTTCGGGTCCCAAACTTTCGGGGTCGTTTTGAGGCCCTAAATGATGTTTTTTGGTGATTCAAGGGCCAAATGTTTTTATTTCCATACATTTGGCCCATTCGAAAGTTGTAAATCTCAGATAGACCTTTCAAACAGGCTATCGAGTGCCCAAATCGAAGATCGTATGAAAAAGTTATGACCCAGGGAAGTTGATTGTTCAACTTATCACCTTGGAGCTGTAAACTTTATAGCGGTTCATCTTCTAGGGTTACGTTTTGGAATTTTGGAGTTCTCACCCTCATTCTTATTATAAATAGGCCCCTTTGGACTCATTTTGTATTCATCTTGGCACATATGAATGTAATAGTGATATCTCTTCTCAGAGATAGCTACCACCATTCTAGCTTTTCTATTTATAGTCTGTTCTATTTTCGTCATTTAATAGAATATGTGTTTACTGTATCTCTATTATCTTTGTAATATGGATGTGTTTATGATTGTCTATCCGTTCTTTCATGTTGTTCACACATAAATCCGGATTAGTGGTATTAGAGAAATCTGTCTTTTGATTGTTTCTCGACGCATGTCCCCGACAAGGTCCAGGTATAGAGAGTTTGGTCAAACTAGTTTCACTTGATCACTCTCGCCGTCCCAAATTGAGTCCCATGGTGGAAGAAAAGAGAGATGATGAAGAAGGAGATCCTATCAAATCGTTGCTCGAGGAATCCCTCGTGTGACAGAGGGATGAGATGATGGATAGTTTCGCCCAAATACTTCTACGAATGTCGACAACGACAAGTGCATATTCAATGAGCAGTCAGTTTGGGGATGCAACTCCCTTCAAGGTACAAGTTAACTTTGATATTCCTTTATTTGAAGGCTAGATCGATGCAGATGCCCTAGATAATTGGTTGAATGTTCTATAAGGGTATTCTCTGTCCACAATTTCTTAGACAAGGAAAATATCACCTTTGCGCTCCTGAAGGAAGTCCCCCATGTCCAAAATTGGTGGGGTACTTATTGGGAGAAAAACTCATCAGACGGGTCTAGAATGTTTGAGACAAATCCCACTTGGGCCTCTTTCATAGATTTCTTCAAGGAACAATATTACCCTATGGGAAACTATGATGATCAGTACACAAAATCAACCATTCTATGTCAAGAGAGGGACTAGACGGTGTCGGAGTACACCAACAACTTTCATACCTTGCACACAAATCTGGGTATCAAGGACTCTGAGCGATACCTAATACTGAAATATTGCAGTGTTCTACATCGATAGATCCGAACTAAGATGTATTTCCTCGACATCTCTTCACTTGGATCTGCCTATCGATATGCTGTCAAAATCGAGGAGAAATTTCAGCAAAAGAACAAGCGAGACTCTAGACTTGTGAACCCATCGCAAAAGTAAGGCAAGGGAAACTTGGGCTCACAAAATACAGGACAAGGAAAGTACAACCAGACCCTGCTGCAACCAAAGAAGGGGAATGGAAAGACAAAGAAGGACACCAGGAAGTGGTGCAAATTTCATAAAATCCCTTGGAAAAACACCGAAAAATGTCACTCAAAACATTCATTTGGTGGTTTTTATATCTCAAAATGACACATCTCTTCCTGTGACCACTTTCCCATGATTCCGTCGCATGTCAAAACTTCCATGACGACACTTCATGAAAGTCACTAAAAAACACCTAACTTGGAGGACCCATATCTAGATTTTTGTAACTCTGTTTGACCTCTTCTTTGCATCATTGGAAAGGTATTTTGGTTAGCTAAAACTTTCTAGAAGACAACAAAGTCTGAAAATTCCCAAAAGTACCCTAAAAATGAGATTTTTATGCATATGCAAGTTGTCTTATGGAAACCTACGTATTGTACGCGACTTGTCTATATAATACTCGCGTATAACCTGAAAACGTGAGTATTTTCATTGTAACCCACGTGTCATACGTGATTATTTGCATTGCAACCCATGTGTATCCCCTAAACACGCAATTGATGTCTCTGCAACCCGCGTATTCATGTCAAAAATATGTTTTTCAAAGTTTGGGTAGTTTGGTTTGTTATGTAACTGACTCCTTTAGTTGTAGCTAATTTGTCTTCGACCCTATCTCTTCAGAAGCATATAAATAGAGGTAGGGAGGTCCATGAGAGGAGTCTGGAATCTTTGCATTGTTATGCTGGAGGAATTGGGACTCTCTTTGCCCACAACTTTTCCCTATAAGCTTTCTCCTTGTGTTGCAGAGCTTGGAGGCTGAGTTCCTTGGAGAAGAGAAGCAGCAGAACCAGATCAAGGTTTCATGAGGTGTAGAAATTGGAGAGAAGGTATATTTGTACTTGTTTTCAAGATTAATAAAGATGTGATGTCCTTATTCTTCCCAAATCATTGTTCAATGTGTGATTGAATTTATATTTATGATCAGATGTTTGTGTTAATTAGAATAGTTTATCATCTTGCTTTGACTATCATTTCTTTATATGTGGTCATATTGGTTTGAGGAAGGTATAATTCGTTTTGTAGGTCTCTTGGAGCAAGAGGAGTGAGAGGAGAAAGAAGAGGATTGAAGGGCTACTTGGATCAACCTTCATTTGTTAAGGTATGAACCATTCTAGTCTCTGAAACTTGCTTATATATACTTGCAGAACCATTTTCATCTCTCTTCCAACCTGTTTGTGCCAGAAATTGTTTCCAAGGCCAAAGAAACAAGCCAACACAATCTCAAATAAAACTTGATAAAATAAAGTAGGTTTTAGGTTTTCTGGAATGTTTTAGTGGTTGTAAACTTTGGGAACCAGCAGGGAATACACTCATGAGTAAAATAATAACTAAATCATAAGCAAAAGAAGATAAAGATGCATAAAATATTCAACAAGATTCAACAGAACACAGTATTGAAGTTCATTCATAAAAGACAAGCATCACCAGCATATAAACATAAACTAGTAATGAGTATATCAATTAAGCAACTAAACAAGCTGAAAAATGAAGCCAACACTGAACTGAAGGGTGAAAAGTGTCATATATCTCATAATTTCATCATCAAATGCATACAAGAGTTTTGATACTTAACTCATGAACAAGTCTGTAGACCTCTTGAAGTTATCCCAAAAATCCAACCATTCTTCAGTCCCTTTGTCCCTCTTTTATAATTAAAAAGAAGTAGTTCTATCTCCCCTTCATTAGGTCGAAATTGAAACTACCCAGCAGTTACATTAACTAACTAACTCAACTAATTGACTAAAAATAGCAAATCGGATTCCTGGCAAATATGGCAAATTTCTGGAAAATAGGTGTCAAAGAAGCTTCCATATATCTCAATTGGTGACACCTGTGTAAAAAATGAGAGATTTTTTTGTAAATGGGTCCGTGATGGACAAAAACCTCTCTTGGTTTTTAAAAATTCATCTCCAATCAATCAGAATCTGCCCCGCAAAATGAACACTAAAACAAGAAAATATTAAATATTTAAAATCCCTGAAAAATAGGCTGCAAAGATTAAACTGAATATTTCAAACCTTGACAGAGGTTGAAAAATTGAGAGAGGTTTTTGTAGATGGGTATCTTATGAACAAAAACCCCTTTTTTTTTTCAAAAATTCCTATCCATTAGCTCGTGGTCGGCATTTTACTTCAATAACCAAAAACAGGAAAAATAGACAGAATTTTGTTTCTACTGCCTCCTTTTTTCATTCATAAGTGCTGAGACTTTGTTTCTGCAAAGAATTCTCCCCCGATCCCCTTATCTTGAGATGATTTTATACTCTGATTTGCATCTTTTTCAGAAAGGCATACTGAACCAGAAGAAGGTTCCAAAGATTTAATCCTCATATCTACCTCAAGTGTATCCTCTATTGGCAATAACATTTCACCACAAATGTCCCCATCTTTAAGTTTGTTGAAGGATGCCCTGAAGGCTTGAAATAGCTCATTACACGGAGGAAGCTCTGATACTGCCAGTGAATTAATCTCTTGTCCTCTAGTAAGATAACTGGTGTGCTTATGGACTTCTCCAACTATGTTTCCACCTTTATCATTTCCAAGGGTAGAAATATCAACAAGGCCCGTTTTTGTATTCTTCAATACTTTAGTGACATCCAATTTATCATCCATAAAATCCCCAAACACAACAGATTTGTCTTCTGTTAAAATCTCTTTGGGCCAGCACTGCTCTATTCCAAGTGTTTCCGAAACTGAAATACCATTACTGAAAGAAGGAATAGGAACACTACTTAACACTTCTAGCAGTCCTGTATTAAGGTGTTCTGGTGAAACATCTGAAAAATCAACAGAAGTTTTCTTCAAATAATCAACAGTTTCCATTTCCAGTGAAGATAATTGAGAAGTGAAGCAAGAAGCATTTCCTTTGTCCATCTCATTCACAGGCACAAACATTGTGTTTTCTGCTATTATCTTATTGGTCTGATTAACTGATTTTGAAAAATCCAAGGAGTCTCCACAATCACCAACAACATTATGACAGGTTGGAAGACAATGCTGCCCACAGATCTATTTGAGGTCCCTTAAATGAGATTTTTGCTCATCAAGCAAACCTTTTCCAGTAGCCTTTCCGTCTTTATTAAGCATGGGGAAACTGCTCTCCATTAATTTACCATAAGAATTTGGTTCAGAGGAATTTCAATCAAAAGCTGCAGGGTGGCAATATGGTATCTTATGCTGCATCTGAGGCTGAACATAATTCTGCAAATTTGTTGAAGATGAATACAACTGCTCTTGTAAACCCATTTTTTTTTCAATCTGTTGTTCCATAAGTACCACACGATTATTGGCTGCACCTGAAACAATATCTAATGTCTACTGATTATCATATGAAGGTGCATTTGTTCGTATCTGACCTTGAAAAGAATCCTTTTCCCAAGTACTCAACAGCATAATCATTCTTCCTCTCAGTGGCACTTCTTAACCATTATGTACTTCGGAGGTGTAGCTATTTAATTGCATAGTATTTATCTGTAACTGAAATAGGTGACCTGAGCCTCTAGTTGAAGCATCAAAACTGCACAAAGACGATAACCATGGTTGGGTTTTTGAGCTACTGAAATCTGTCACAACTAGTGGACCATTGGATTTATCTGGCATAATTGAGCTTTCATTCGTTAAAAATGGCCTAATAAATTTGCTTGTAAGTGATGCAACAGGTTTTCCCTCTAATGTGGCTGAACTCCCTGAAGAAATTGGCAGCATAGGCATTGCTTGCAAAACTGGCCCTTTAATCATCCCAATTACGGGATCTTTCACAGAGTTATATAGAAATGCTTCTGTAACATTTTGAAGTGTTGAAAATAAAATCTTAATATGGTCTACTAGCTCCAAATTCTCCATAATCTTTGATTCACAACTGTGCTTCAATCCATCGGCATGCATCTTCAACAGGTTGAGTAGAATGATCCTCACAATCAACAACATACGGAAGCAACCTCGGTTCCCATCCGTACAAACTAATAAGCCGTTGATCCTGATAATAAAAATTAGCACCAGTAGCTGCAGATTCATCACCAACAATCTCAATTCCATAAATCTTTCCACTATTTCGAGATAGTGCTGCACTTGGTAATGGAGGAAGTTGAGCAAGAAGACGGTCTATCTGAGGAGCCCAGGATAACTTCATTTCCTCAATGGTAGAACTACAAACAACTGGGAGAGCTGGAAGCTAGAGGAGTGCACTTATTTCTCTGTCACTCCCCTGTATAGGTAGATTTTCCAGATTTGTTTCTCTTGGAGGTAAATTGGATGATTTTTGTTCCTTGATTTTTTTGCAGTAGTGTTCTTTGCTTAGCAGCTGCAAAAAACATGTTAACATCTTGCAAGCAGTTATAATCTTTGTGTACAACACTTTTCAGAGTTGAACCATCTTCGCTGATTGCATGATCCAGTGTTGAATCAATTGAACTCAAATCAATCTTAAACGGTTTTCGGCCTTAGTGTTCTAGGCTTGCAGGCAGACTTGGAAAATCAACTGCAAGTGAAAGATCGTTCTCCAAGTCCAACGATTCCATAACCTCTTCCGTTGGCTGCTTTTTACGTTTGTAAAATAGCTCGGTCTTATTTCCTGCTTCCTCATTCCTGTCCAGCTTCATAATATTTAATTTAGAACATCTTCCCCGAAAATCTTGCCTTAGTTCGCTCACTATCATCATTTGCCATAAATTTGCATCCAGTTGCCAGAATGGTTGCCAGAATCTCCCTCACATGAGACTGACGCCTGTTTACATGAAAAAAACTTGGCAAAACATATATCAAATGTGACCAATGATTTATTTAACACTTTAGGAGCGAAATCCCCAAAAAATCGGACTGAAAAATGACCATTCGGGCAAAAAACGATTTTCCTATAGCGCCACAGTGTTAATTTTTGGCAGTTGCGCTACAGGAATAATTTAAAACCAATTTTGGCACTTTTAGTCATTTTTTTTATTAATTTTGAATGAGATTTAAATGATAAGCTATGCCCATGATGTTACTTGTGACCTCATTATTCAATAATATGACCTTTAAAAACCCTTCAAAACCTAAAGGAGGAAAAACAATAAAAATCTAAGGGCAAAAACTTGAAAATTTCACTAAAAATCTAAAACTTTCCAAAGTAAGTAAAAGAATAAAATCAAGCAAATAAGCAAACTAGACTAAAAAAATACAATCAAACATAAAAAGGTAAGAAACAAGTTCCTGACATAACACAACCCTAATACGTTGATGGTCTATTAAACCCTAGCCATAGGAAACTTTCCTTTACAACAGAACTGGTGACTCTGCTGTGGAGGTTCAACCTGAACATCAGAGGTTGAATGAGTGCCCTCAGCATGAACTGCAGAGGCTGAGTGACTGGATCCAACGTGGCCTAGAAAGGTTGGCAGGATCCCACCAAAATGAACAACAGAGGATGGATGGTGAAGATCAACTTGACTTGCAGAGGTTGAGTGCTTAGATCCAACATGACCTACAGAGGTTGGATATGTGCCCCCAGCATGAACTTCAAAGGTTGGGTGGATGGATATAACATGAATTTTGAGCTATAACAGTGGTCGAGATCAAATCTTCAAAATCAAATCTCGATTCCGATCCAGAACCCAATGCCACAGCCCCAAACCATGGGAAGAAAAACATTGATGCAGACCCCACTGCCACTATTTCTACCGCACAGATTCAACTAGAGGATCCTAAAGAGTCAAAGGAGAGGAGTGCCTCTTCCACTCACAGATGTGGGTGGAGGGAATGCCTCTACATTTTGTTGTTGACAATGACAACCAAAAGAACCTGATCTCAATAGAAGTCATCAAGAGATTGGAGCTTCCAACAACACCACATCTGCAACCCTAAAATATCATTTGTCTAAGCCAAGGAGGAGGTATCCACATTACTCAACAGTGCCTCCTACCATATGGAATCAATCCTTTCAAAGACGAGGTACTATGTGATGTGGCCCCACTTTAATTATGTGATGTTCTTATAAGACAACCATATATGTGGAAGTGTCATGTTGTATATGAGTCACAATCTCGCAGTGTCATTGTCACTTTGGGAGGACAACTCTATCAGATACGAGAGACAGCTGCACCTGCCATAATCTTGCAGGGTAGGAAGATAAGCTCCCACACCAAAAATGTATCCCTCTTAACAATTGTATCTGAAGGAGAACATCAGATCACAAAGACATCCACATCCTATGCACATGATGTCTCTACTCATCAAACACATGAAGAAAACAGATCTAGTGTTCCCTCATCCATTCGAGTACCTCTATAGTGTAAGGCCATGCAGTCAAAGTGCTCGTACATAAACAAATCATCTATACAACAATTACAGCTCTCTTGAGTTGTCAAAGAAAGGAAGCCTCTTCACTTCATCAAATGTCACACCAAGAGATCATCTCAACACACGGTTCAAGATATGATACGGGATTTGACGCAATGGAGACCATTACTTCCTAAGGAGGGAGGATTGATCCATATGAAGATCGGTGGCCACCCACCTATTCCACTAGCTCAAAACAATTGTCCATTGTGGCAATTTCCTAGTTATTTTTCTACGGTTTTTCGGGTCCTAAACTTTTGGGGCCATTTTGAGGCCCTAAACAACATGTTTTGGTGATTCGGGGGCTATCAAGCACCCAAATCAAAGATCGTATGCAAAATTTATGACCCCAGGAAGTTGATTGTTCAACTTACCATCTTGGGGCCGCAAAATTTATGATGATTCATCTTCTAGGGTTATGTTTTGGACTTTTGGGGTTCTCACCTTCATTCTTATTTTAAATAGGCCCCTTTGGCCTCATTATGTATTCAGCTTGGCATGGATGAGCGTAGCTGTCATATCTCTTCTCAGAGATAGATACCACCAAGGCTAGCTTTTGTATTTACAGTATGTTCTATTTCCACCATTTAATAGAATATGTATTTATTGTATCTACGTTATCTTTGCAATATGGCTGTGTTTATGATTGTCTATCTGTTCTTTCATTTTGTTCACACATAAATCCGAATCAGTGTGTGTATTCCCCCCCCCTCTCTCTCTATCTCTATGCATGTGTGTGTGTCCCTCCCTCACTATCCCTCCCTACATCACTCTCTCTTTATTGCTCCCCTCCCCTCTCTCTTGTTTTTTCTCACCCCTCCCCCTTTCTCTCCCACACAATCTCTCTCTCTCTCTATGTGTGTGTGCGTGTGTGTCCCTCCTTCACCCCCCCTCTCTCATAACATCTCTCCACCTTCTCTATACCTCCCTCACTATCCCCCCCTCCATCACTCTCTCACTAACTCACCTCTCCCCCCCTCTCCCTATCGCTCACCTCTCCCCCTCTCTCTCCCACACAATGTGTGTGTGTGTGTGTGTGTGTGTCCCTCCCCTTCTCTCTATCTATATCTGCGTGTGTGTGTCACTCCCTCACCCCCCCTCTCTCATAGCCTCTATCCACCTTCTATATACCTCCCTCACTATCCCTCCCTCCATATCACTCTCTCTCTCTATCATTCATCCCTACCCCTCTCTCTTTGTCGCTCACCCCTGGGCCTCTCTCTCTCTCTCTCTCTCTCTCTCTGTCGCTCCTCCCTCCCTCTCTCTATCTATATGTGTGTGTGTCCCTCCCTCACTTCCCATATCTCATAGCCTCTCTCCACCTTCTCTATGCCTCCCTCACTATCCTTCCTACAGCACTCTCTCTATATTTATCACCCCTCCCCCTCTCCTTTCGTCGCTCACCCATCCCCCTCTCTCCATATAATCCATATGTGTGTGTATGTCCCCCCCTCTCTCACAAACTCCCTATGTCTCTCCCTATCTCTCCACCTTCTATTTACCTCTCTCACTATTCCTCCCTCTATCAATCTCCCCTTCCCTTCTCTTGTAATTACCAGCCCTTCATGCCACTATCCCTTTACCCTATCCTCTCTCTATCTCAACTTGTGTCCCTCCCTCCCTATATCTTTTCACCCTCCCTCTCCATGTTTCTCTCTCTCACAAACTCCCTCTCTCTCCATCACTTAACCCTCCACCCTCTTTCTTTGACATCATCTCTCTCTATCCCAATACATGTGTGTCCCTGCCCCCTTTCTCTCCTTATGTCTACCCCCCCTGCCTCACACACACACACACCTTCCATCCCTCCCTCACTATCTCTTTCCTTCACTCTATCTCCATCCCTCCCTCACCCCCCTCCTCCCTCTCTATCTTATTCTCTCTCGCACTCTCTCTACATCATTATCTCTCTCTCTCACACACACACACACTCTGTTATACTCCCTTCCTCTATGTTTTCAACTTATCCCTTCTCCTCAACCCCCTACCTCATTATGACCCATATTCTTTGTTTTATCACATCTCATTCCTCTCTCTTCAATTTCCCCCTCCTTCGCCTCTCTCCTCCAACACACCCTATTCCTCCTCTAATACTCTATATCCACCTTTCCATTCACCAATCCTCTCTCTCATCAAACCATCACCCACTTCATCCCCTCAACCTTATCCCCCTCCATCACTCAAGTCTCGCGTACTGCTTCTAACCCTATAAGTCTTCAACACCTCTTCTCCTCCTAATATTGGGAGTTGTGAAGGTAGAGCACATGGATGGAGGAGTGTGGGGAAGTGAGTGGCTACAAGGTGGAAATAGAGAGGAGGGGGGGATGTGGAGGAGAGGTGGGGTAGTAGTGACCTAGAGGGAGAAGTGATTGGGAGGAGTGATGAAGAGTCATAGTTTGTGGTGCAAGAGAGTGGTGGCAAGGATGAGTGTTGAGATAGGAGAAGGACATGGGATTGGACTGTTGTGGAATGAGAGGTGTTGAGAAGTGCAAAAAAGTATGCGAGCGACAAAATGAGTGATCCAACTCGATTCTCATACCAATGTAATATTTAAAATTTGGTAATATATATATATATATATATATATATATGACTATTTGACTGATATGATAAGATAGGATAATACATTATAATATGTAGGTCTTATATATGACTCATTGTGATATAGATTCTAACTATTAATTAATTATTAAATTAAATTTATTTACGACATATATTTACACCGAAGGCGTTTTCCCTATCAAGAGGTAGTCTCAAAAGATTCCTCATCTCCCTGGCCACTAACATTCCGACATGTGTCTCCTGGTGATAGGCGAGTTTAGGTAATGCTCAGGCTTTATTCTGTCTATTTGTATTATGTCTGTGGTGACGTTCTGAAAATGCTCAGGCTTTATTTTGTTTGTTCATATTCTTTCTGTGTAACTTCTTCCTCCACCAAGTGGATCCTTATTTTAAACTCGCTCTGCGTTCTTTTTTATCGGTCTGCCTCTAAATTTGGCGAAGATTTTGGCCAATGCAGGAAGAAGAAAAATAACCGGAGAGAAAATGCAAGCTATTACAGGAAGCACCCATGGTTAAAATTTCTGGTCACTTATCTATCAATATTTTCTTTTACAAAGTAACTCTTAAGAATATTTTGGTAGCTACAGCACACACATGGAGAGGGTAAAAATATTAATATTGAAGAAGAGGATCAATTTATTGAACATAATAAAAATTAAAACAAAGACAATAAAAATTAAAACAAAATTATCTCAATTTCAGATGTAAAAAAACATAAATTATTGTTAATTTATTATTTAATATTCATTATTTATTCAAATGTATTTATGGAAAGTGGATGAAAAAAAATCAAAGCTCTTATTTCCGCATTTCCACATTCCGCAATGCGGAAATCGGGAAATAAGATAAAAATAAAATAAAAAATGAGACAAAGACTTTTCCGATTTCCCCATTCCGCACTGTGAAAATCGGAACTTTGATTTTTTTCATCCACTTTCTGTAAATACATTTTAATTAAAAGAAATTATTTTAAAATGTATTTTAGTTCAAATGTTATCAGGAAATAAGAAAAAAAAATAGGAGACAAACACTTTTCCAATTTCCGCATGGACATCGGAACTTTGATTTGTTTTTTCATCCACTTTTCGTAAATACATTTGAATAAACATTTTAATTAAGAAATTTATTTAAAAATGTATTTTAGTTCAAATGTTATTTATTCAAATGTATTTACGAAAAGTGGATAAAAAAAAACAAAGTTTCGATTTCTGCATTCCGCAATGCGGAAAGTGGAAATAATCGGGAAATAAGATTAAAAAAATATGAGATAAAGACTTTTTCGATTTTTGCACTGCTGGAAATCGAAACTTTGATTTTTTTTTCATCCTCTTTTTGTAAATACATTTTATGAAGAGTGGATTAAAAAAAACAAAGCTCCGATTTCCACATTCCGCAATGTGGAAAGCAGAAATTGAAAAATAAGATAATAAAAAAAATATGACACAGACTTTTCCAATTTTCCCATTCCGCACTGTGAAAATTGGAACTTTGATTTTTTTTCATCTACTTTCCGTAAATACATTTGAATAAACATTTTAATTAAAAAAAATTATGTTAAAATGTATTTTAGTTCAAATGTTATTTCCGCAAAGCGGAAATCAGGAAATAAGATAATAAAAAAATAGGACACAAACACTTTTCCAATTTCCGACAAGAAAATCGGAACTTTGATTTGTTTTTTCATCCACTTTCCGTAAATTTATTGTTCTCGTTGATTTTTAAAATGTATTTGAACGTGATTAAATGAAATAAAAAACAATGAAATAAAAATAAATGTTTATTCAAATGTATTTACGGAAAGTGGTTGAAAAACAAAATCAAAGTTCTGATTTCTACATTCCGCAATGCGGAAAGCGGAAATCGGGAAATAAGATAATAAAAAATATGAGACAAAGATTTTTACAATTTCCGCATTCCGCACTGCCAAATGCGGATATCAGAACTTTGATTTTTTTTTAATCCACTTTTCGTAAATACATTTGAATAAACATTTTAATTAGCGAAGTGCGGAACCAGGGAAAGTGAAAAATTGCAAGTTTCAAAAGTCCTCAAGTAAACCATTATGTTTAAAAAGAACTTATTCGCTTAAAAAAATAACATTAAATATTAATTTACAATATTTAATTTAAAAATTACAATGTAATTCATTTTTAAATATCTTAAATATTTTTATATTGACCAAATTACAAATCTATTATTTAAACATGTAAACCAGATTTCAAGTCTATCTTCTTCCGACCTTGTAGCATATTATGTGAATTAATCAGAACCAATTATACTATATTTTCCTTTTATACATATTGTTTCCATTTGTAATATAAAAAATAATATTAAACAAAATCTCAAAGAATTTAAGAGCCTACCTTCATGTTGAAGATTGTTAAATTGTTATGGTTGCATTAAGAACAGATAGTAGCATATCTTCTTGCTCTATCCACTCAAAACTACCCATCCCTTCAAAATCCAGCATGGCATACATGCATTTCTCTGCTGCTCTCGTAGTCATCCACACTCCATCAGTACACCTTCCACCTGCCACATCCAAAAGAGACCCTGACAAGTGATTTAACAAATAAGATTTTCCACTACTTTGTTTTCCCATGGATGATATCACAATAATATCACCCTCCCAGTTACTAAGAACTGTGTCATAAATACCAAAAGTAATCAAATTTGTTAGAGATAAGTTGTCTGTATAACTCAATTTCGTTGGCATCTAAAACCCATCCCTAAGGGACAACAGTCCATTGTTTTCTGCTCATGCTATTTGGATAGAAACAAGGCAAGTTAGACTGCGAATCCATGTTCCCATAGCCTTAGTTTCCAAGCCCGATAGATCAACCGAACCCCCAGATATCCATGGTTCAAATCTTTTTACATCAATTCAAATCTCTTTATTTGAGAAATCTTTACCTTTTTCCTTCTCCAGTTGTTGAAGAAGAGTTCTCAAGGAATTCTTGCAGACATCTTCGTTACATTTTTTACTAGTGCCTTTGGTGCTTAATATTACATTGAATAAAACAGCCTTCTTATCTTCACTAAAGGGTGCAGGACTGGTTGCAAACTTGTTAAAAAATTTGGGACAAGATCCAAAAATTCTTCTTTCTTCAGGAACTTGAGCTACCTTGTTTTCTGTACTTTGTAATGCTTGCAATTGTACAAATTATTTTGCCGAAACAGTTTTCAAGATGTGGGAAGAAATGTTATGAGGAACAGATGCAATGAAGAAAACAAGATGACTTTGGGAACCAAAATTCACAATCTTCACTTGAAGCTCTCCCAAATATCTGATGCTTTTGTTCAGGCGAATGGTCCTCAAGTGGCCCATGACATCAGCCAAGACATATATCTCCACCACAACATAAAAGTCACTAGCTTCTCCATCCACCTTCATCGTGTCCCTGCTAGCTTCTACCACTTCACCATTGTTGTCTAACTTGCGGAAGACAAATAAAAATGATCCATCCACCGAAACAAGAGTTACTGAAACAGGTGAAGGAAGAATTAGTAGCCTGGGTTTCATCATCGGCTCTTGATGGAGTTCCACCACCCTGACCCAATTTGTATCATCAATCAAGATCAATTCCTTTTACTCGGTATCAGATGCATCCAAGTTAAGGTTCCAATGCCAGAAAATATACTCAGTATTTCAGCTTAAGTCCTCCAAATAATTTTTCCTTGGCATCAACTCAGAAATCTTCCATGCAATGCTCAGTTCCTCAAGTCTTTCAACTGAAACCTTGAGAACAACCTGCTCAAAGTAAGTAGACCAAACATTATGGACTTCACAACCCTCGATGGACTTGCATACAGGTTTTCCTGTGACCACTGATAGGTCCAAATAATATTAAAATACATCTTAAAAATCAACGAGAACAATAATTTTAAACAACAAAGAACATATTATGTTCTGGAACGTGATTAAATGAAAAAAAACAATGAAATAAAAATAAATGTTTATTCAAATGTATTTACGGAAAGCGGATCAAACAATGCGGAAAGCGAAAATCTCGGAAATAAGATAAAAATATATATATGAGACAAAGATTTTTCCGATTTCCGCATTCTGTACTGCCAAATGTGGAAATCAAAACTTTGATTTTTTTTAATCCACTTTCCGTAAATACACTTGGCGAGGGTGTTGTCTTTGTGCATCGAGGGATATTTTGTCATAATTAACTCCTCTTAAGAACATTATTATTCAGTTTAACTTTCAATCACAAAATGAAAGATATTATTAATTCCATTTAACTTTAGAAAACTAATTAAAATGTACATAATAAAACTTAAAACTGTAAAGCGTACACTCTTTATGGTTTTTGCGTTGAGATAGACACTCTGGAAGAGTGCCACTAAAGTTGTTGTTTTGTACATAGCTGCAACAAAAAAGAATTTGTTTTTTCTGAAATGACTAAAAAAAACTTCAATTTAATGAACATCCACAATCCACAAGAAAAATGAAAATTTTAATTAACTAAAACTTACAGTCTTTCCAACATGATTGAATTGGATAAATTTGGCAGTGGTCCCATCAAATAATTATTGTCAAGTGCCCTGCCAATTTCAACATGAATGGGTAAGTCCTAAGATTAATGTATTCTATAAATAGGAGTTCGTAAATGTACATTTTGCATAACTGTTTTTAGCTCTGCACAGGTCTTCTTTTCTGCCTTTGTTTATTTGTAAATTCAGTCTGGTGAACTGTTCTTTGTACTACAAAGTTTCATCTTACTTTCTCAATTTGCCTTTCAACTGTACAGTTTCATCTTACGCTCTGAATTTGTCTTTTTACTGTGTAATTTTCTGATATTTTGAAGTCTTAAGAGTTATTATGTGTGGTTTTAAGTGCACATACTTTATGAACTTCTCTTGAGTAATATTCTATCCTATGAATTTAACTTTCATAATCGCCTTATAAGCCAATCTAATTTTATATTTTTATAAAATTATGATTTTTTTCATAATTTTATATTTTAAGTGGCTTAATGTTATTTTAGTTTTTTCTAAATTTTTTTAATAATATGTTGGAATCCAAAAACCAAAACTAAATTCAGTCCTCTCCAAAAATTCTTGAGCAACTATGTTGTAAGCCAAACTTTATAAATTTTTATTGCATGGGTGAATTATGAGAACTAAATTTTTTTTGAAGTTGATGTATAAAATTATTTATTAACATTATAAATTAAAATATAAATTTCAAAATTTTAAAACTATATCATGATCTTGTAAACAATGTCATCAATATGATTCAATTCCATAATATGTATAGAATAAATAATTTTTGAATCTATTAAAACACTAGAATTATTTAATAATTAATTCAAATTGTTGTAAATTTTGAAATTTTATTTGTTAGGTTTTATTTTTTATTTTTCTTAAACGAATAGTTTGAGCTTTCCCCAAGGTAGAGTTTCTGTAAACTAATAAATAAATTGATTATCAGTTTACGTTTCTGCTTTTCACTTTCCTCTTTCAGCATTGGAAAGCGGAATGGGGAAAGGTAAATTGATAAATTGATTATCAATTTACCTTTCCGCTTTGCCTTTCGGCTTTCCGAATTTTAACATGAAAATCAGAAAGGTAAATTGATAAATTGATTATCAATTTACCTTTCCACTTTCCGCTTTCCGCATTGCCTTTTCGATTTTCAATGCAGAAATTGGAAAGCAGAAAGGTAAATTGATAAATTGATAATGATTTTATCTTTCCGCATTCCAAAGCGGAAAGCCAAAAGCAGAATACCCTTCTGAAGTTACAACTAAATCGATTTTATTTTCAAAGACAAAGAGATTTTATTTTCAGAGATAAAGAGCAACGATTTCATCCACAAAAATAGAAACAAAATAAATAAAAAACACTTGCACATTGAAAGCCGCAAGTTGCAACAGATCAAAACCGCAAATCTTATGCACATTGAAAATATTGGAATATAAACTAATCTGTGTAGATCACAAATTTGCATCCAAATAAAAAATCCCTGGTGACTTTGAATTGTTTGGAACATGCTTTTAAAAGTCCAATTTAAGACTTCGGTCGCAAATTTGATATCTTTTAGGTAGAAAACCAAGAAATTTGAGGTTCCTACGACATCAATTTGGATTAGGATTGAATGAATTGTTTTGGTTGTAGATTTGAAGCCTTTTTGGTAAATACCTTTTCTTGATATCTACATATATACTTGAATATATTATTTTCTTAATCGGATGGGTATGAGAAAGAAAATGGGCGAGATGACGGATACAACCCTTCCAAGCTATGTAAACTTGAGGTATTTTTTGGGTTTTAATCAGTTGATAATAATAGCCACGAATAAAGCCATGGAATGATGGATGGACATAAGTTCTTTCCATACCTTATGCGCATGGAGAGCCCTATTGGTCGGTGACTCGGGTGTAGTTAATTCCAACAAGCCCTCTATAGTACCTATCATGCAACTCAATGTTGTTCTGTAATGATGTTTTCATTTTTTTAAAGAAGTAGGTGTAGAGCCTTCCGCATTAAATCTAGTGGGCTGTAGAGTCTTCCGCATTAAAACGAGTAGGTGTAGAGTCTTCAATTCTCTTTCGTATTGAATCTAGCATGTATTCATTCCTTTTTTCAGAGAGTAATCTGGGACTAATTTTATTTTCCTTTAACAATCAAAACAATCAAGTAAAAATGAAGCCCTACAACTATCTGTTTCATTATGAAAATAATGAGATGCCAGTATCCATTTCAGGTGCAATAATGTTTCTTGCTTTCAATATTTTTATAAATTAATTATCAAAATGTATGTTTCTTGCATTCACTATTTAACTACAAATCAAGGTTCGGTAGCTTCTCTCTCTATATTGTTTTTATAAATAGATCAGTCAAAGTGACATGAGTGGTACCTAATAGCCAGTCTTATAAATTATGAAATATTAGTTAAAATATAAGACGTACCAAGATATTGTATTTTCCTTTCAACATTATCTTTAATTTGGACAATTGAATACATTATTTGTATTTGCATTTGTAATCTTGAATGTGGACATTTGACACATTTATTTATTAAGTGAGCATTGTATCTGTCATGATCTTCAATATTGAAAACAATTGTTCTCACCTCTGAACAGGAGCGCAACCAGGTTCAGGGATGGAGAACATTTTGCAATGGATCAACAAATTATCCTTGTTTGAAGTTTCCATGAATAGGGAAAAGTTAAAAATAAAATAAAAAATGCCATTACAGTTAACTAAGATATATATATTGCTTTTGGTTCTTAAGAGATTTAAATTAAAGTCGTACTTAGAAAATATATGCTTCAAAAAATAAAAAGGCAAAGAGATTTACATTAAACGCATATGTTCATGGGAATAATGTTCACTAGGTTTAGGTTCGATAATCTCAGTCTTTGCCAAATCAATGGCACCGAATTCTCCATTCAAATTTCAATTCCATCATAAGCAACATGGAACATATATTATATCGACAGCTTCAAACTCTGACGCCATCCACCCGTCGTTGACGCTTCTGCCAGCCGATCCAAGCAAAAGGAAATCCCTCTCATCCCAATCGGTCCAAGCAAAAGGAAATCCCTCTCATCCCAGCTGGTGCAAATTGTTAGCCGATGTGAATGTTAACACGAAATTGCTCTTTTGAAATCTTTTGTTCCTCTTCCATGAAGAGATCGATGGATCTTGTTGGAGTATTTGGTATTGGAATTCTTTTGCAGTTGAAGAGATGTATTTCGATTGGACTCTTTGCTATCCCATTGCGTTTCATGGAACGTTTAGAATATTTTTATGATCTGTTCGGGTTGTTTAGAATTATTAGCATCGTTCCGAGATACTCTCCCTGGAAATGCAAATGCCCAAGCTTCGATTCCGGAAGACAAAGAGTTAGGTAGGGCACTTGTGGATTCCACAGTTCTGTGATGTCTAAACTACAACTGGTTTGAATATTCTACGGGCTTCATCATAAATATCTCCAAATCAAACAGAGGAAATACTGTAATTTGGAATTCGGTTTTGAAAACATTATGAAGATGACTGCAATTCACCGTTATATGGACACTAATCATGGTAGCATTAATGGTCGAGTTATCGCCAGTGGATGCACTAATTCCATCGCCAAAGGTTCAAAAAATGATCTGCAAGATCAATCGCCATGGCCCATATCTCGGCATCGTTGTTCTGAATGCTTTTGAGATGGATCCTCTTCTTCAATCTTCAGCTTTCAAGGTCTCAGACTCTTGATCTTACAGGGTAATATTAGATCTATTTTAATCTCGAAACTGAAGTTTTAATATATTCTTGTTTGTGCGACAAGGGACTCTCTCTATCCCAACTTTTACATGATCCTACCTCCTTTTAGCAGTTGCTAGATGTTCTTCCTTCTAACCTCTTTGTTGCTTTGTAATCATGCCGAGGTATTAACCGAGATAGATGAGGTTGGGATAAAAAATAAAAGTGTTTGGGGTTGCAGTGATTTAAATGTTAAAATCTATAGAGGTGTACATACACTACCCCTGACCTCTTAAGAAAAAACACATGCTCTTAATTATTAGGCCCACTCATACTATACAAAAATACACAAATATTATATTAGACTGTATGAGTTTTATTAGACCGTTGTTTAATACACAATACATTTACAAAAAAAACGAAAGGAAGGTCGAACAAACCTGCATATTCACTTTCACTGTCAAACACATATCATATTTATTTGTTTTTGTTGTTCTATTTGCAGGGCGAAGATTTCATATAGGAAGAATTCATAAGCACAAAGTTGTCATTGTCATGTCAGGATTGGGAATGGTTGGTTTCAATTTCGTTTATTGATATCATGAATCTATTGATTTTTATGTTGTATGAATCCATAGTTATAACCCATTCTGCAATTCTATTTTTGCATACATATATATAAATAAAGTATTACAATTTGTTTTGTGCACCTAAACTCAGGATGTTGGTGTTGAGTTTCTTCAAAGTGAACGGAATCATCCACTATGGAATTGTAGGGAACACCAATCCCGGAGTGCGGAACCCGAGAAAGTGAAGAATTTCCGAAAAGGGGCTATGAGAGGGGCTTCCGCATCCCGAACCGGAAATCGAAAACCGAAAGTCGACTTAAAAATCCCAAACCCGAAATTGGAAACCGGAAAAGCTTGAAAGTGCGGAGACCTTGTTTCGTAAGTGGGGGAGCTGACTTCCGCATCCCGAACCAGAAATTAGAAACCGAAAAAGCTTGAAAGTGCGGGAACCCTGTTTTGTATGTGCAGGAGCCGACTTCGCAATCCACACCAAAAATCGAAAATCGGGAAGGAGACCTATTTCTCATTGAGATATATTGATTTTTATTTTAATTAATAGTATTTCTTTTTAATAATAACATTTCAAGTGAAAATAAGTTAAATTAAATTTAAAAGCTCAATCTTTAAAGCTATGAATATGTACACATGAATCAAACGAATTGAATCCATAATCTTCAAAAATTCAATCCATTTTTATTATAATTGTATCGATAATAAATTTGGAAAGACATATTCTTTATTTGTTTTACAATATTAATATTCCCGGACAATGACTTGGAAACCTCTTAAATTGGAGTTGAGAGTTAATGAAATTATAAATAATTTAAATTTATATAAAAATAAAAATAAAAATTAACAATTTAACCAGAAATCATATTGGAAACAATGAAAATAATGGAAACCCAAAATAATGGAAACAATGAAAACAATGGAAACCCAAAATAATGGAAACAATGGACCCTAGCTGTGAATGTTAGTGGCCAAGGAGACGAGGATGCAGGACACATGTCAGAATTATTTCCATGTCGAAATGTTAGTGGCCGCAAGATTTGCAAGAGACATGTGTCCTTATTATGTCCATCCTGCATCTCGCAATGCGGATTGCGAAAATATTGAAGTTTATAATTTGTCAAGTTTTTCATCCCACAACCTGCATCCTGCAAATTGTGGGATGCGGGCTGAGAAGATATTTTGTGTGCGCAAGTCGGACATCCCGCAACCCACATCCTGCAATTGCGAGATGCGAATTGTGGGAAGTGATTTATTTTGTGATTTTTGTTATGTGTTCCCGCAACCTGCATCCCGCAATTGCGAGATGCGGGATGTGGGATGACACAAGTACGAAAGTTTGCGAGATGCTGATTGCAGGAAGTGATTTATTTTGTGATTCTTGTTGCGTGTTTGCGTGTTTCCGCAATCCACCAAAGGCATTCAAAACACGCAAAAATTCGAAGAATTCAACTAAGTTAAATCATAGAAACCATGATAAATATTATGGGGACCCCCAAAACGACTTGAAGGATTAAGAAATATTACCTTGCATGTAACATTGGGGTTCTCATGTTTTGGATAAAGCATGGGATCTATTTACCTTTCCACTTTCCTCTTTCGGCATTGGAAAGCGGAATGGGGAAAGGTAAATTGATAAATTGATTATCACTTTACCTTTTTGCTTTCCGCTTTCCGCATTGCACTTTTCCAATTTTCGTTCCAGGTTTCGGAAGTCGGCTCCTCGAGTTTCAAATCTCCGCAAATTCAATCTTTTCTTGATCTCTTAGGGTTTCTCCACATGGCGAGATCTCTTAGGCTTCCTCCTTCAGTTTTGAGCTCTATAAACAAACGATGCCAACACAAAAAGTCTATTGCAAAGAATTTGTTACGATAAAAATTCAATATTTTTACCCTCTTGACATTCCTTTACACCTCACGGTGCAAATGCTAATTATTTATTTATGACGTTTATCTATTTATTACGCCGTAAGGCGTTTTTCTCCGAAGAAGTTCGGAAATTCACTGTTCCATTTCGTCTATGGAACCAATGAACTGTGGACGCGTGTTCGATACAGGATGTGGACGCGTGTTTACGTTTTGTTGCGTGTTCGATAAGGATGTGGACGCCTGTTTAATGTGATACCCTCGATCTCTTCTTTCGAACGAACTGGAAGCTGCTTACTGCTTGTTCTATTGATTGCGGGCCAGCTAAGAAGGACAATAAGCGAACACATCCTGGTCGAAGAAAGATATGGCAGGCGGGTTGGGACAATAAATATATGATATGGCAGGTAGGTGGTGGGCTAGCTGGGATGGATGGAGTCTCTAGGATCGCTGGGATCGCTGGATGGGATGGCGGAGCGAAGCATTTTTACGGGTTTTTCTGCCCGCCGGAGGGTACATTCGAACATTACCAGCATTTTTACATCGCAGAACACGCCATAATGAAAAACACTCTGCCGTCTTTGCAGGTTATGCCCTGCGATTTCCCTGTGCAGGCATCGGCCGAGCTCCAGTTTTTGGCGAGAATGCCGTGCGAAAATTCCTGTTGCAGAACAAAAAACAGAGGAATCCTATAGTTACGAGTTATTCTGCCCGGATCCCTCTTAAGGTCGTTGAAACTCGCAAATTTAATGCTGTGGACGCGTGTTTGATTTGATCTGTTGCCTGGCGTGTTCGACCTCTCCTCATACCTGATGAACCTCTTCCCATACCTGCCCTGCGCTGAATCGTACCCCATTTATTAGATGGACCTCTTCCCATACCTTCGACGACTGAATCGTACCTCTTCCCGTATCTCTGTGCAGGATTTCGCAGGATTTCGCGGACTCAATCGTACTTGTTCCCATACCTGCACAAGATTGAAAGAAAAAACATTAATCTGGCATTTATTATTGGTTTGGAGGTCGTTGAACATCTTCTGCATAAATGGGTTTGGACAGTTGCGTCCATTTGCACAGAGAAGTTTCAGCAATTTTCCTTCAAACAGCCACAGAACTACAAACTACAAAAACAGAGGTACGCAATTTCATTTCGAAACCCCTCATTTTGCAACCCCTGAATAGCTTACAAATTCATCTCTGCATTTCGTTGCCTTGCCTGATTAAGGGTTCCGGCTGTTTTTCGGCTGTGTTCGCTCAGTTGAGCAGAGCAAGATTTGTAAACTGTGGGTCTGTTGGTTTGTTTGTGGGATTGAGGGTTTTGACCAGGCTGATAAATGAATAGCTTTCGATGTTTGTTCCAGGGTTTTCTTAGAAATAGTTAAATGCTATTCTTTGCGGTGAGAATTTGCAAATATAGTTAAACCACTGTTTGGCTTTCAGTATGTTTTGGCCTGTTTTTAATGTTTGTATCTTCTGTTATGACCTGATTTTTTCTATTTGAATCCAAACTGTGTTTGAGTAACAACTCCTTGCAGGTTATTACTGGGTACCGAGAACTGTGCTGATCACAGTCGGAAATCACGTATTCTCTGCTGTCCGCCCAGATCCGATCCTGTAGCAGCCTATTTGCTGCCTAAGTCAAGTTCCCTCGTCATTAAATTCACCAATACTTGAGAATCGGTGAATTTCAAACTTTTCCAAAAAAATTGCCAAATGTTGTGACTGAGATCAAAACAATCATGCGCCCAGACATATGGTCATTTTGATAATGATTTTTCATTTTGATAATGATTTTTCATGAGGGTATCCCCTTATGAAATCAAAGATAGATTTACCAACATGGCCTTGGCTGGCCAGTGAAGTTTACTGAGTGTTAATCCATCCACTAGGCTTCCATTCTCTCTGTGGTTAGCACCACTCAAATCGAATGCTAAAAGTGAATGAGGCAGGGTGCAGGACCCCAGAAAAATTGATGCAATAGATACCCCTCAAATATGGCATCTATGCCATAGGAATTATGTG
>LPNX010064107.1:9615-55672 GCA_001517045.1 Pseudotsuga menziesii
CCTCTCCCTCTCCCTCTCCCTCCCTCCCTCTACATGATAAATAAATTTAATAAATTTAAATTAAATTTATTAAAAATACTCCTCCCTCTTGCTCTGCCTCTCCCTTGCCTCTCCCTTCGTCTACATGATAAGTAAATGTAAAATAAATAAAATACAACACAAACACATTTTTTCACTTCATATAATTTCTAATAAATAAATTATAAATTTTTAATAAATAAACAAAAGATTACACATATTCAAATATTACAAATAAAACCATTTCACATTTAAATAAAAAAGCAATAGAGATACAACCACATTACCTACCAACACATTCATTTCACTTGTTAAAAAACATGAATACGACCAGTGGTTAAAAACAGGAGCCTATTGATTCAGTCTTTTCGTAAACACTCGGCGGTGGAGGCTTATGTTTCCGTATTTTCCTAAACTCTCGGTGGTGAAGCCTAATTATACAATCCGACTCATACGGCCATGTTCTTTATATTCAAGACTTCAAACCAAAATTCGTTTGATCTTCAAAGTTTCCTTGTCCTCTCATGCTGTCTATTCAAAAGACATCGTATGCATGAGGTATCAATTTATGTTAAAATGAAAAATTATATTTATTTTTATCGCAATTATATTATACTTATAAGATTAAAGGACAAAGGAAAAATAACTTATTCTCGATATATGAAAAAAATAACATGTTTTTTCCAGCAATTCTCGATATAATTGAAGCATATAATTCCAGCAAAACAAGCCAATCGAGTTTAAACTATAATTCAATTCCTGCAAAACAAGACAAGCCAAGCCAATCGTTTAAACTACAATTCAGTTCGGGAAAAACAAGCAAATCGTTGAAAGTGCAATTCAATACAAGAAAGATTATGTCATCGGCTTCAGAATACGCAAAGAAGACAACTCTGGGCACATACACAACACTCAGGACAATAGTACGACTTCTGACAGCAAAGCAAAACTCAGAGGAAATAATAAAAAAACCTCTCTGCTCTGCTCTGCTCTGACTCGAGACTCATTGCAACCCAACCCAAGCTTCATTGCAAGGCCCAAAAAAATTAACATGAACAGAAATGAATGTGAATGTACCTGAAATTCAAAGAAAGCATTGATCTCAGCTGCGTTTCATTTGTCTGCATTCCAGTACAGCCAGCTGAAATTCATTGCCTCTAATCGAGAGCAGCCTCCTCTATAAGACATGAAACCACACTCAGACTCAGAAACCCGACCACACATACTCATATTTTACTCGATCCCAGAAACCCAGTCACAGAAATGCTCAAACCCAATCCAATCATACAAATGTTGAAACTCGATCATACACGTGTTTGAAACCCGATCAATGAAATGGATAGAAATGTTGAAACCCGATCATAGAAGGTAAATGCTTAAATTGTGTGAGAGTTGAGATTTATATATCCACCCTTACAACGGATAGATCATTTTCCACCGTTGCATATGAAAGAAAATCTGTTCTCTTTCTTCAACGAATTGAAACGCAAAAAGCAAGTTGCACATGAGTTTACAGATGAGTCGGGAAACGGTATTTTCTCTTCTTTCCATTTCCATTCATGCTTTTTCTTTCTATTTTCATTCATGCTTTTTTCTTTCTATTTTCATTCATCCTTTTTGGCCGTGATTCATGCTTTTTTTTCTTTTCTTTCCATTTCCATTCATCCTTTTTGGCCGTGATTCATGCTTTTTTTTCTTTTCTTTCCATTTACATTCATGCTTTTTCTTTCTGTTTTCATTCATCCTTGTTTTCCGTGATTCATGCTTTTTTCCAACGATTTCTCCCATGGAACTAATTACTTCTCTCTTTCTATTTTCATTCATGCATATTTTTATTTTTGTTTTTGTTTTTGTTTTTATTGGTTTCCTTGGCAAATATTTCTGGATAATATTTTAAGTGAAACTATTAAATTAAACATTCTTCACTAAGTATTGATCAATTATTTTGAACTGCAGATATCATGAATTACCTATGCCAATTACATGAATGTAGTAAAGAAGATCCCTGCCACGTGATAATTGAAGTGTAAAATCTGGTGGAATAGTTGTTTGCCTCTTCATGTTTTGCAGTCAAGAGATCATAAATTTTAGAAGCACGAGGCTTTGAAGTAAAAGCGAGTTACTCTCAATGAAATATGCCAATCTACTATTGAATTGAATGCCACTGAGATCGCAGGTAGGGCTTGAGGAAGAACAAGTAATTTGTTACGTGAATTGTGAAGATTATACCACATATTCAGATGCCATGAGATCTCAGACACATAAGTCAAGGTCATATTTTCCTTCATTAGCATACATTGGGGTTATTATTTTGAAAGGATTTACATTGATGCATAAATATCGAAATGTTTTTTTGGCATATATTGGAATTTGTTATTTTGAATTTTTGCTATGTTGTCTTAAATAGTTAAGGTTTTACATTGATGCATAAATAATAGAAATGCTCTTTAGTTTTGTCTTCACCAAAGTTGCAATTTTTTTCTCAATCAATTTACTATTCAAATTGGCATTGAGGTGGTAGGTCTCTCCACTAATTTGTCATGACAATTACTTTTCTTTTCAAAGATGAAAACCTTTAGATATTCCCCTAGTCATGACAAACTTTTGATGTCCTTTTGTATTGTCTTCATAATTTCTTAGCATCTTTAGATCCATCATTTGCTTTCTTCTTTTAGGTTCCTTTTGTTTTGTAGTGCTCATTTATGCCTTTCCTAGGAAGTCTACCACTTTTTTTCAAAATATGTATAACATCCATTTTTTATATTAAAATAGAAAAAATAGTTACATATTTATCATCCCCACTATGATTGATAAAAAAATACACAACTAGACAAAATAAGAAATAGAGATATCTTTGTATGCCTTACCCAATCTCAAATCCTTGAAAAACAATATCATTTGTTTGCTGAAAACATCCTTTTTGGATTTGTCTGATAGTTTTTCTTTCTTGATTGCATTAGTGCTTTCCTCGATAGGGTCTAGACCATTTTAACCAAATGTAAAGATTTCTTCATTGGGTATGATGTCACATTTTCCTTTTGATTCTTGACTTGAAAGCATCCCCCTTGATGTCCTTCCCTAGAAAGAACATTGGGTGGGGGAGCTACCACAACCTACTCTAGAAGCTAGAAACTTCTTTTGCATATTTATGTTTGTTTCCATGGGTTTCTATTTCTTCTTCAATTTTATCATCTATAAATAATTCTTCTAATTCTATCAAGTGTTAGTGTTCAACACCCTTCCACTGGGTGGAATTTATGTTCCACTTTCCTACCTTTCTTCTAGGAGCATAGTTCGGAGAATTTTTAGTGTCCATTCGTTGTGTTGGGTAAGAATCCACCATATTCAAATCATCCTCTACATATCAAGGATACTTGCTCATAGTTAAGTTTTTTTTCTTTTAGGCCTTACCAAATACCTCAATCAAGATATTATCTGGTGTTTAGTTAAATCAACCTTTCCAAAGAACCTGACATTAGGTGTGATATATCTATTTATAGTTTACGGGGAAAGAAATGAAACTTCCTCAATGTACTTTTAATCTTCATAATGGAGTCCTAGTTTTTCCTCAATATTGTGGAATCCAAGGTTTTTTAGTCACAATTTCCCCTTTGATAACTAGAATCTTGAATCTTTCCCTATTATGGATTCATTGTCTAGAATATCCTTGGGCACATATTACTAGACTATTGAGTTGATATTTGTGGCTAGTAGTTCATATTTGGTTGATTGTATGAATACCATTAGACCATAAGGTTCTATTTTCAAAGTGTCCCTCTCTAATATGTTTTCATGTCCACTCTAAAATATGTTTATATAAATTATGTAAAGAGGAGTTGTTTCAGCATATTAAGTTTGAATGGGTATCTTCTATAAAGTTTCTTGTGGGTGTTGGGTTGGTTGAATCATGACTCAAAAAGAAATAAATTAGATGTTCTTTTTCCTATTTCATGGAGGATATTGTGTTCGTTTGAAAAGTGTGTTGGAAATTCACATCAACATTGTACATTTAGAATGAAGATTGGATTCAAAATGATTTTATGTGTAGTGATGAACCATGTTCAAATTATTTTCATGAAGCTATTTATTGGTTCTAATCATCTACAAGTGCACACATGCAATTATCTTTGATGACCCATTTTTAATTCTGCTTCAAAGATCCATTTTGAAATTCTATGAGGGAATTGATTTCTTATATTATGAGGGTCTAGTATTATTTTATCTCTTTGTTTGTTGCAAGATAGTGTGCACTCTATGTTTCGGTGATGGATTTTAAACGGTTTCTAATAACTATCTTGTAATATTGTGATATATTTTATGTTCATAAAATTTCTCTCCATAGGAAAATCCATTTTCAAATTCTAATCATTTTTTAGTGTTGTGTGGGCATCTATAATGTTTTGGGAAGGAAAGTGTATCTTGTTAATAAAATGATATATTCATAGAGGATCCATTTTCATTTTCTACTTCTTTTTAAATGTTGCATAGATATGTTCCTTTTTAAAGGGGAGAACATTTTTCAGTTTATTCTTCATGTTTCTGTCTTCCTATTGATTTTTCAAAAATGAATTTGTAGCATTGAATTATACATGTTTATGTTCGATAAACCCATTTCCAAATGGGAATTCATTGTTTATTTTCATTAACCCACATATAATTCTTTGACATTGAAGGCACTTGATTCATAAAGGGAAATATCTATTTGTAGGAAGGTGAAGTGTTTGAAGCATCAACACTTGAAAGGTGTGGAGTTTCTATGAAGGAAGGAAATATGATTAGTCATCCAAATTCTAATCATCTACAAGTGCACACATGCAATTATCTTTGATGACCCATTTTTAATTCTGCTTCAAAGATCCATTTTGAAATTCTATGAGGGAATTGATTTCTCATGTTATGAGGGTCTAGTATTATTTTATCTCTTTGTTTGTTGCAAGATAGTGTGCACTCTATGTTTCGGTGATGGATTTTAAACGATTTCTAATAACTATCTTGTAATATTGTGATATATTTTATGTTCATAAAATTTCTCTCCATAGGAAAATCCATTTTCAAATTCTAATCATTTTTAAGTGTTGCGTGGGCATCTATAATGTTTTGGGAAGGAAAGTGTATCTTGTTAATAAAATGATATATTCATAGAGGAGCCATTTTCATTTTCTACTTCTTTTTAAATGTTGCATAGATATCTATGTTCCTTTTTAAAGGGGAGAACATTTTTCAGTTTATTCTTCATGTTTCCGTCTTCCTATTGATTTTTCAAAAATGGATTTGTAGCATTGAATTATACATGTTTATGTTCGATAAACACATTTCCAAATTGGAATTCATTTTTTATTTTCATTAACCCACATATAATTCTTTGACATTGAAGGAACTTGATTCATAAAGGGAAATATCTATTTGTAGGAAGGTGAAGTGTTTGAAGCATCAACACTTGAAAGGTGTGGAGTTTCTATGAAGGAAGGAAATATGATTAGTCATCCAAATTCTATAATCCTATTGGATTACTGACTATCTTCATTAGATTATGCCATTTTGGGAACCATATTTATTTTCGTTTGTAGGGATATTCTCTTGTGTCCAAGGAGACTAAGATGAAAATTTCCAAAACTATATTCTAGATATAAGCATTCCAACAATGCATTGGAGGCCTCCATTTATCCTTTGTTGTCTTCCCAAGACAATGAAATGACTTTATTTCTTGTAAAGATTTTGGAAATGAAAAAAGTAATTTAGAAATGTTCCCAATATTTCAAGTGAACACTCCTACCATTAATAGGGGATCAATCGTGAAGAGGGAACACATCCAACTTTGGTTTCCTTACCCCCTAGGGGTGACAAGCCCTTGGGTTTTGTTGCTACGAGTACAAAAAAAAACCTATGTTGAGGATGTGAGATGTGTTCCATGTATATTATATAACCTATGAAACTAATGACATCATCCAAGGTGAACATAAAACCTCTCCCATATTCCCTTTTGGTGCTTAGAATATGGGGCCAACTAAGTGTGGAATGTGATACTAAGGGAAGCGGGGTTGTGTAGAAACTTGTGAATGAAACTATTTTTTGAATTTAGACAACACTCTTCTTGTATTCACTTTGGGGAGTACCAAAATTCATTGCATCTATTCCAAAGTAGCCTCCTCTATCAGACTTGAAAGCACACTCATATTTCACTTGAACCCAGAAACCTAGTCACACAAGTTCTTAAACCCAATCATACAAATGTTCTAGAGCATGAATAGAGGAGGTAAATTTTGAAACCCAATCATACAATGATAAAACCAAATCATAAAAATGTTACATAGCATGAATATAGGAGAGGAGGTAAATGTTGAAACCCAACCATACAAATGGAGCAGAGCAGGGATAAATGAAGTAGGGGGAGGTAAATATTGAAATTGTTTGAGATGTGATATCTATATATCCACCCTTCCAATAAGTAGATGATTTTCCACCATTGCATATGAATAAAATATGTTCTCTCTCTCTCTCTCTCTCTCTCTCTCTCTCTCTCTCTCTCTTCAACGAATTGAATCTTTGTCTACCTCTGAAACATAACTATAAATGAAAAAATCAAGTAGATGAGTTCAACAGATGAGTGGGCTAATGATATTTTATTTTCTTTCCATTGTCATTCATGTTTTTTTTCCATGATTCATGCTTATTTTCACATGCTTTTTTCCAAGTATTTGTTCATGGAACTAATTACTTCTTTCTTTCTATTTTCATTCATGTTTTTTTTCGAGGGATTTTTCCATAATTCATGAAAGAACAAATTCATAGAGAAGGTAGGAGGAGGTAAATGTTAAAATTGTATGGGAGTTGAGATTTATATATCCACCCTTCCAATGGATATATGACTTTCAATATTTGCTCCCTTTTCAAAGAAATTGTTTCTCTATTCAACGAAATGAAACTTTGTTTATCGATGTAATATAAGTATAAACACTAAAAACACATGAGTCAGCAGATGAAACTATTAGCATATGAATGAGATGTCTATTCAATGACAAGGAATTTCATATTTGATAACATAATAGCTAAACAATTTATTACAAAATTATTCTTCTATGCAATAGAAAATATAAATTTGATTCTTCCTTAGATTTTAATAAAACACTTCAACAAGTGCTCTATTAATATTGTTCATTTTTTTATTCTTTGCAAGCACGGGTTTAAATATTACTATTGTAATGTATTCGTCTTCCCAAGAAGCCCTCAAATTGAATATTCCACATTTTTTTAACCCTTAGATAGCATCTCATTCAAATGAAGATAAAATTAGTATACCCTTACTAATTACTAGCAAAATATTGATCTATCAAACTATGACACAATGTTCTCTAACCAGTAAATCATATATCATTATATTTTCCAACCCTCAATTTGATTAATTCCATCTCATTCCTAATGCTTGAACCTCACAATATACTCTAATAACAAACCCCTTTTTATTTTCAACATGCAATAAAAACAAGTGTTATCTAGTAAAAATAGGTTATTTGCTATTGGAAATATGTATTGGGAGGAGGGATTAAAGAAATTATTTTGGTCGGAATTTTCAATATCTAGTGAAATTAGAGATATTCTTTAATGTCCCATTAACATATGTGTTATGGCACAATTTCACTAAGTGAAGATCCCATGTTACATCCATGCAACCAAGAGTTCTTTGAAGTAGAACAAGGCTACAAGAAATGCATGCATGGGTACAGAGGACTACTTGAGTGCATTAATTTATATCCAAGTGGATTTCCTTTGTGCAATACTAGTGGTGAACATGGTTCACTCCACTATATGGCGAGAACGTCCCCACGAAGTCTAAAATAACATTCACGAGTTTCATAAAAAAAAGTCATCTCAATCTTAAAAAATCACATGAATTTCTATAGGGGGAATGGAAATTCCAAGTCTATTTTAATAAATTTAAAAAGGTCTAAAATCCCTGCAAGCAATCATTTATAAAGAATTCCAAATCACAAATGATTTCTTGAAACAAAATCATTTTTCAAAGCTTACCTCTACATTTGATGGTTGTAGAAGATTTTTTTTGAGATTTTAGCTACAAGATTGATCCTAAAAGAGTGTTCAAATTCTATCTTCAGTTCCTATATTTCCAAATTTAAGGGTACTCTTCTTCTTTTGAAACCCCCAATCTACAAGGGTTGTATGGAGGTGTGTATAGGATAGTAATATTTAAATTGTATTCCCACTTCACTAACATATTGTGTAGATACCAAAAATATATAGAGTCCCCACTCTCAAACAAAATTTTATTAAGATTTATCACTACCAAGAACCAAATTTCCACCATTCACCATGAATATTTTCAACATTGGAATAAAATCTTGCATTAAGGAGCATATTGTACTAACCATGACCACCATCCCTCTCTCTATTTGTATAAAATACCACATTCCTTCTTATAAAAAATGATAATTTTTTAATTAACTAATATGCCTATTATTCACCCAATGGTGTCTCTTCCATGCATATTATTCACCCAAAACCAACTACCTTTCGTTTTTAAACTAATATATGTTCCCTCTTACCCTTTTCTAATTTTTTGTTGTTGTTCACATGTTAATTCATTTTTAAATAAATTAACCGTCCAAAATAGGAGATGAATATTTTCTACTAGAATATGTCTATAGAATATAGTTTTGTTTCCAAGTTGCATGGTATAATCAATCTAATTAACCATAGCTATCCCCTCTAATTAAATGAATTCCATTATATGTATAATTTCATGAGTATAATTATACTATTTAAAATATAATTCTAAATGTTATGCACAAAAATAATACTTTGTCTCAAAATAGTGAATCTCAACCAACATTGATATCAATCATTGATACAATCAATATTGAGTGTGAGTCCATGACCACATCACCTCTCTAGGCACACATAAATTTTCACAGTAGGGGTAAAATACATGTAACACAATGATACCCCTATTAACTCCTTCTATTTACTTATGGGAAGAGACTCATGTTCATTCACGAATAATGGATACCCTTCCATATTGTGCACCCCTTAGTTATACCTCGTGAGTGACTATTTGCATCCTACCCTCATGATAAGATGTAGTATCCGAAATGTTGTACCATCTCCAACCCATTACATGAAGGGATTTTATAGTAGGAAGGAATTATGAAATATACTGCTCCTATCCTAATTATACACATGTCATACCCCCTCCATATAGCTCTTACACATGTACAGTCTTAATTAACAAATTTTCATTCTTGTCTTTACACTCATCTAGAGACACATATCAAATAGTTGTTCTAAAAGAAATCATAATTCCTATTAATATTTTTACAATATCATCTTTAAATCTAGATATATTAACCTAACCTCATCTCGGGTCCATATAGGATGAATCATTCTAAAGTCTTTATAAATGTGGTTGGGTGTGTGCAAGCTAAGAGGGTCTCCTTGGGCATGTTAGATGCAATAGAAAGCTGATAAAAGAGGCATGCCTCAACTTACATGGATATTTTGAGACACATCCACAATGAATCTTGTGATGAGTAAAAAGGATGCAATGTAGGAAACTGAATGAAATTTCTGAATATAGAAAAAAAATCATTAACATAATTAAAATATTCATGTCGAATCATAAAATAAAAAAAAATAAAACTAGCATAGATCCATCTTAAACACCAGGTGGGATCTAATTATTTTATGTGTAATTTTTTTCTATCTTAAATTTTTACGCATCAATAAAAAATTTACACCTCAAAAAGTTGGGTTCCTCTAAATGCTTAATAGATGTAGGTTTGAGATGGATCTATGTTGGTTTAACCTCATTTAAGGACCTTTTTGTTTTTCTTTACACCGAGCATCTCCTTGAAATTTTGAACTTGTATTTTCTTTATGCCTTAATTTTCCTATTATTTGACTATTCATATTTGCAACTCCTAGAACATGTCTAAACCAAACAAATCATCCAGAAAATGAATAAGATACAACACTCCAATCATTGCAGTTTTTAGGGCATCACACCCCACAACTTCTTAGAGGTATGGATTTCTTTAATAATTGAACACTCCTAGGAATCACACCCACTGAAACTCTCTTGAAAACTCCGTTTTAAAAGGAGGTAGCCTTTTTCATACACATATTTTTGGAAGGTCTTATAAATATAAATTTGATACCAAGTTAAATTTCAGTACATTTTAAGTGGACCTGCAAACTATAAACCTTAGTTTTAAACCAAAAACTTACAAAACTGTAGATGTAGAAAGGTATATCCACAAATGAATAGAGAACTAAAAAGTATGAACATAACTGGTAGAAGAATTGTGTGGTACCCAGACCAATAAAACTCTAACACTTCCTAGATTATATTTTCCTCCATGAATGAGTAAACTACTTAGAATAGTGTGTCCACGAAGAGAGGGGTAATGCATGAAGTGAGCACTTCACTCTCCTGGGAAACTGTTCCTTACCTATATCTAGAAATATCTTCTAACTTGCGTGTTTTTGTTTAGTCTAGAAAAAAAATATAAAATTGCATGTAATCATTATAGTTTTGGGAAAAGAAAACTTCCTAATTATGAACTGGAGCTAACCATAACACACTACTAAATAAGAACCCAATGTTTAATAGATGGTGCATAATATGATTTTAGGGAATGAACACCACAAGTGCATCCCTTACCACCCTTTAATGACAAAGTTCCAAATATCAAGTGAAAGAAAAAGGGGGTAATTATATTACACAACTCTTTATGGAGATTGTTGGTTGAAAAAATGGAAATCAATGCTAGAAAACACCTGCCACCCTCCACCAACTCTAGGTAAATCAACACACATCTGATCCTTTGGATTCTTGAAGCACAACCAAATTATATAAGAAATAGGGGATTGAAAAGTTCTACACTAGATGGTTAGATCATATTGTCATAATGCATTCATATCTAACCAAACCAAGAGGCCACAAGTACTATGAATTGAGATATAACTGAGGTAAGTCCTTCAAAACTCTAATTTTGTGTTTGATCCAAAACCATGAAATTTTATAAGAAAAAACATACAAGAAATACTTGGAGCTTAGTCTTATTTCTCACATTACAATAATGAAGGCTCAAATAATTTCACAATCTATTGCAATATGTTGGTGGTCTTTTTGTCGACCCAGGTTCAAATACCTTGTTTGCCAACAAGACCCAAGATATCAGTTTGATAGAGAATAAATTCATCGCTAACACTTGTGATGCAGATGAAGTCTCACCTGAGATATATTATGGGGACTTTGAGAACCGGGGTTTTACAGTTAAGTCAGGGAATTTCCTTATCATACCATCAGGTTGTTAAGTTTTCTTAATTGCTTAGATGATATTCTAAAACAATTTACAATAGTAGGATCATTGAAAGAACAAAAAGTATAGTAACATAAATAACACACATATTTTCTTCAGGGAAACTACAAGGGAGAAAACCCTACAAAACTTCCTCAGTATTTAACTCAACCAGAACAGTGTAAAACCCCAAGATAACTTCTCCTCTTTCTTTCTGGTGCACTTGTCTTTCTCTCTATTGCAAACTTGCTTAAGTGAAGTGTGTACAAATGAATGGGGTGCCTCCCTATTTATATTTGACTCTTGACTTGACCTAAAACCTAGCATGGCCCCTACTTTTCTAGCTAACAAGGCCGACTTGTCTAGTAAGACACCAAAATAATATTTACTATAATGACACATGGGTACCATTGACCCGACTTACATCTGGAGGTTTACATTGATTCTTTTAATGACTCTTACATTACCAATCAAATTAGATACATCTCCTGAAGGAGGAATACAATTAGTAAAACTAGAATATCTTTCGAAATTACAATACTTTAACACTCCCTCTTAGCTAGGAATGTATTCAACAAAGGTAGCAACCACTACCACAACTGTACATATGATTGATATGTCTCTATATGCCATAAGAAGTTTTGGAACACGATCATGCATCTTCATCATCAATATGGAACTGTATCAGTATGTGAATATTGAACGTTCTTCTTCATCATCATTATCATCATATCCAACATCAATGTGTAAATACTGGATCATCATCTGCAACATGAGTATGTAAATATTGAATCATCATCCACAAGATCAATATGTAAATATTGAATCATCATCTGCAACATTAGTATGTAAATATTGGAACATCATCTGCAACATTAGTATGTAAATACAACAACAACATCATTGGCATATTAGTTCTAAAGGAACACCATCAATAACTGCTAGATCATCATCTGCACTATCAACATACAGATAGTGGAACATCATCATCATCAATATAGAAATATAGAAACTTGTCTCATCAACATCACAATAACATTAGTATGAAAAATATTGAAAATCAGTATGAGAATACTAAACCTACCACATCGGTATAGGAATACTGATACTACCTCTTTCCCACTGACCATCTTGGAGCAATACCTCGGTGTGTTCTCTGATAGATCCATCCCAACATTTTATCTAAATTACTAACCCTTTCGAGTCAATAAGATTAGTAAGACATATGGATCTCCCTGGGGACCAACAAGATTTGTCTAACTCACTAAACCTTTCGGTCTAAATAATCCTACCATGCCATACTAATCCCCCTAGGATCATTAGGCATCATCTGACATACTAACCCTTTTGGGCCAATAATCCTAGCTAAACTTACCCTACCCTAGGCTGAGTTACCACACCACTGAAACCTTCTACCATATTCTTCACTCCCTCTTTCGAGGGAGTTCCTTTCAGACTATGCCAAGCTTGTCTCGAAAGTATTCAAACATTACACGAGGCATAGGCTTAGTCAACACATCTTCCACTTATTCCTATGTAGGAACATACTTGAGCTTTATAGCTACCTTCTATACTATATCTAAGATGTAATGATATATAACTTCGATATGTTTCGACTTATCATCAAACATTGGATTTTCTATCATCTTAATATAACTCTGATTATCGCAATGGATATCAGTCACATATTTTTCTGCATCAAATAATCATGCCAACATCTTGCTAATCCATACTGCTTCGCTACAAGCTAAGCCTGTTGCAATATATTCATCTTCTTCCATGCTAAGTGCAATACTGGAAATCTCTCTACTGAACCATGAGATCATGCATGATCCTAAACTAAAACAACATTTTGAAGTGTTATTTCTATAGTTGGAACTTTCTACCCAATATGAATATGTAAATCCATGTAATTTGATCTCACCATTTGATGCATATCTGAGACCATAGTCTAAAGTCCCCTTGAGGTACCTCATCACATGTTTGCTCTTACTAGGTGAATATGTTTGGAATTCACCATATATTGACTTAGAGTGTTTACAAAAAAACATATATCTAGTCTTGTATTGGTTAAGTACATTAAATAACTAATAATCTATGTGTATAAGGTGGCATATACTATTTTCAAAGAGTCACCATTCAATAGTTTCAAATTTGTTGTCATCGAAGTAGTCATAACCTTGAAACCCATCATCCCAAATCTCTTTAGTATTTCTACCGCATATTTTCCTTGGTTTAGGAAAATCTCGTCTGAATATGGCCATACTTCAAGACTTAGAAAGTTGTGCATCATTCCAAGGTCTTTCATCTCAAATTATGCAGCGAGCTTCTTCTTACATTCATTGATGGGATTATCTTCACCTGTCAAGAATAGATCATCTACATATAATAATATCATAAGTCCATCACCCTCAAGTTTATAGTAGAATTTGGAATATGCTTTAATCTTGGTAAAGGCCAAAATCATCAGGAATCCATAAATTCTTCCATACCATTCCCTAGGTTCTTGATTTAACCCATACAATTCCTTCTTGAGTATGCATACATGAGTTTTTTTATTATCTATCTCAAAACATTGTGGTTGTTTGATATATACTTCTTCTTCTATCAAGCCAATTAGGATGGCTATCTTTACATCCATATGGTGTAACTTCCACTTCATTTTGGATTCCAAGGAAAGAATGGTTCTAATTGAGGTGTACCTATCTACTGGTGCAAAGGTATCCTCATAGTTAATTCCTTCCTTCTGGGAGAATCCATGAGCTACGAATCTTTCCTTGTACTTCTCTATATTACCGTTTGTTGAATGCTTTGTCTTGTAGATCCATTTTGGGGATACCATTGACTTGTTATTTGGTCTTGGTACTATTTACCATACAACGTTCTTTATAATGGATTAGATCGTTGGACCATGGCATCTACCCATTCCTTCTTCTTTATTACTTCTTCAAAACATGTATGTTCTTTATCAACGAGATCACACATTAAAGCCACATATCTAGGGTATGGATTTGGCTTCTTTATTTCTCTGATGGTTCCTTCTGGCACACCATGTTGTTTTTCTTCTTCAATTACTTCTCGAGCCCATGCATTCCTTCTTTTACGTGAGATCATTTCAGTGGGAAATTATTTAGGTCTCTAAGGTTCTGTTATGTCATGATCCTCATAAATTTGTTCTTCCTGTTCATTTCTGATTGGCTTAGAGCCTTCTGCAGCTCTGGCAGTTGAATGCTCCTCTTCATCTTCCTTATCTTTCCTTGATTTTTTGAAAGTTGTATCTTCGTCAAAACTAACATATCTGCTTAGTTCAATTTGGTGATCTCTCGGGATATAGATTTGGTAATCTTTCAATTGCTCACTATATCCTACAAATAATACCTTATTTCCTGAAGGGTCTAGATTTTATATTTTCTCCTTTGGAATTAGTATGTATACTGGACAACCAAATATTTTTAGGGGACCTAATTCAGGGTTTTCTCTGGTAAACATCTCTTTCGGATTCTTATTCCCAAGGGTATTGTGGGAGATTATATTCCGTACATATACTATTGTTCTGGTTTCTTTTTCCCATAGGTACATAGGTAGATGTTGATCATGGATCATATATTTTATAGCTTCCATGATAGATCCATTCTTTCTTTATGCCACACTGTTTTGCTGTGGATTATAGGGAATGGTGAGCTCCCTCTTAATCCCATATTCTTTGCAGTACTCGTTGAATTAACTTGATGTCAATTCTCCTCCATTATCTAATCTTAATATCTTGATCCTCTTTTGAGAGGTTTTATACAAGATCCTTCAACTCTTTAAACTTTTCAAACACTTCATCCTTCTTTTTCAAGAAATAGATCCAATTTTTGCGGGAGTAGTCATCAATAAAGGAAGCATAGTAAACATACATGATTAATGAAGTGGTTTGCATTGGCCCGTGTACATATAAATGAATAATGTCTAAGATCCCTTTTTCTTTACTGTCACTATTTGGATAAGGGTTCTTATTATTCTTTCCTTGTGCACATCCTTTACACACCCCTTCATGATTTATCTGAATCTATAGCAAACCTGTCACAACCTTGATCACAATTGGAAATTCTTTGTAATGTAAATGAGCTAGTATTATGTTCCATAGCTCACATGGGATTATGGTACTAGTCTTCCATGTTGAATATACATGCCCCTTTAATATGCAGAGTCATCCTTCTTCAACTCCAATCACTACTGCATCATCTATAGTTTTTCCTTTTTCCCACATGAGGACTTCACCATCTAAAAAAGAAACTATGAAACATTTCTTATATAATTTTGAGATAGAAATGAGATTATTCTTTAATATTGGGACATACAGGACATCCTTCATCTTCATGGAATTTCCAGAGTCCAAGTTTTCCTTTTTCCCACATGAGGACTTCACCATCTACAAAAGCAACTATGAAACATTTCTTATATAAGTTTGAGATAGAAAGGAGATTATTCTTTAATATTGGGACATACAGGACATCCTTCGTCTTCATGGAATTTCCAGAGTCCAACTTATAGGAGGATTCTCCCATTCCTTTGATGGGATATTGATAATCATATCCAAACATTACCTTGTGTGGGGAATCCTTTCGTATAAGACATGAGAGTGATTACTTGTAACCTGTCATGTGCTTGGAGGCACCACTATATACTAGCCAGGTGTCATTCCCTAGTTATACTGAACCTATGAGTGCAGAGATCAAGAAATATTCTGCACATGAATCTTCATTTTCCTTAGTTCTTTCCTCATCTTCTTGATCATTGTCTTCAATAGAAAGGGCTTGGAATATTGTTTTCTTCTTCTTGACTTGTTATTCCTTCATGGGAAAATTTATAGCAATGTGTCCCATATTCTGACAAGTGAAGCATTCATAACCTAAGAAGTCTTTCTTGGACTTCTTAAGCCCTTGATATTTTCTGAGAGGACAGTCATAACTCTTCCTCTTGTTCTTTCCTTTGGTATGGACCGTCAAAGCTTGATCCTCATTTTCATTTAGCTTATATTCAATGGCTTCTATTATTTCTTCTTCTTGAACAAATTCTTCCCATAACTGCCAAAACGCAGTCATCCTTCTTCTTGAACAGATTCCTCAAATAAAGGATTCCCAATCTCTTGGAAGACCATTCAACATGGTCATTACAATTTCTGCTTCTTCAACAAAATCATTAATAGCTTCCAACATTTTGTTGATTTGAGATACTCTTGTGAAGTATGATTGCATGATTTATGAATTTTTATCCTTTACACTTTTGAGGTGATTCCTCAAGGTCACATTTCTATTAATATTTCTTCCTTTAAATAAACTGGATAGAGAATCAAACATTTCCTTTGGTGTCCTCCTTCAAGATACTTGAGGAATCAAGTTATCTTTGATGGAGTCAGCTATGATCCTCTTATTCTTGATCATATGCTTCTTATATTTGGCCTTATATTCATCTCCTTATGGTTCCCAAACTTCCTCCTCTATAAATCATTTTAAATAATTTTGTTCTAGGACGAGGATGATCTGATACTTCCATGCTCTCAATTTTTCAACACCCTCAAGCTTCTCATATAGCTTGGTACTTTTTTTTTACACATAATGAGAACTTCAAATGGAATTAGAATAGGTAATACTTACTTTATGAATACCGCTTCTGGAAGACCTAGGGTTTGATGGAGAAACCCTAGTTTTCCAGTTGAGATCACTAGTAGGGATGAGTGATGGAAAATATTCTCCTTACCAAGTTAATATAGATTGTATCTTTCTTTTTCTAAGATTGATGATGGAGTCTCAAGAAAACTGAATCCCTAGTTCTTCCCAACAGCAATGTCTGGTCCAAAATTGAAACTTCTCAGAATCTAGATATGTTTTAACATAAATATATTCCCTCCTAGGGTGAGTTGAGTGATCCCTCTTTTCTGGTTGATCTGTCGATGGATTTGTTTGGAATAACAAACCCTAGCTATGTAGTGTCTCCTTTCAAGGTGTCTCTAATACCATTTTAAGTTTTCTTAATTGCTTAGATGATATTATAAAATAATTTACAATAGTAGGATCAATAGAAGAACAACAAGCAAAATAACACAAATAACACAAAGATTTTCCTCAGGGAAACCACATGGGAGAAAACCCTACAAAACTTCCTCAATATAGAACTCAACCAGAACAACGTAAAACCACAAGGAAGCTTCTCCTCTTTCTTTCTGGTGTACTTGTGTTTCTCTATCTTGCAAACTTGCTTTAGTGAAGTGTGTACAAATGAAGGGGTTTCCTCCCTATTTGTATTTGATGTTTGACTTTACCTAAAACCTAGCAGGGCTGGCTTGTCTAACTAATAGGGCTGACTTGTCTAGTAAGACACCAAAATAATATTTATTATAATGAAACATAGGTATTATTGACCTGGTTTACATCCATAGGTTTACATTGATTCTTTCAATGAGTTTTACATGACCAATCACATCAGATACATCTCCTGAACGAGTAATACAAATAGTACAACTGGAATATCTTCCTAAGTTACAATATTTTAACATGGGTCACTCCACCGAGATCGGTAAATAGACTTTTGTTTCATACATTAATTCAAGACAATAACCTATTGATTTGTTGACATATATCACAGTATGTAACATAAATAATTAACACTCATTAACTAATCATTCCATACGATCATATCAATATATGTGCGACATATATATATATATATATATATATATATATATATATATATATATATATNAAATAGATATGCATGCGACATAAATATAGATACTAAAGATACACAGACACAAGGTTTAATATGGAAACCCATCTGGGAAAGGCCACAAAGGTGGTCTTCATTTGGAATGAGAGATGGTTTAGCACCTTTGGTCTATGGACACAACCTAGAGTCTCTTCTTTAGATATTCTTTATAATTCATACATTATTATCTCGTCTCATGCTCTCTGGTTAGGTCTCTCTCTTATTTTCTATATATCTTCTCTTCTCTTGGTTTTTGTCTTCTTATTTCTTTCCGAATGGATTATATGATTGAGAGATCCGCACACTGCTTGGATCAATGCTTTTATGCTTTTACATTTATTGATTTAATCGTCGACTGAATCTCAACTGTCATTCGATAGGATGTATTTCTAACTTAACACATCTCATTATATCTAAAAATAGGCACTATCAACCCAAATTACAATCATGATTTATTCCTAAAAGAGATATTTCAGTCCAACTAACTCTTTACCAAAAATAAGTCAAACTCCTCTTTTTGAATTGATTTTATACTCCTTTATCACATCTTCTTTCATCACTTCCTTTACTTGCCTTACGACCAGAATATTCATCTTTTCGAGAAAAAATATGTCTAACTTTTCCTAGGGCCAACAAGCCCCCAACACTCACCCGTGGCTCATGCTAAGCCACATCATTCTAAAATTTCGGTCAACACGACCTTACTCTGAAAATCTTGGAATATTTTCATGACTTATTCTGTGTTTTGTCTCTTGTTGCACTTCTTCATGTAGTGTCTTCAATTTTTCCACTGGTTCAGAACTAATATGTTCCAAAATTGTCATTCCTATCAAGCCCAAAAGTTGTTGCACCTTCTCATGAATATTTTGAATAATACCTGTAGTCTTTTATGCTTCCTCATGTATCTCTATGACACGGTCTGTTCTTTATGTTGTTGTGTTTGTAGTACCACTACTTGCTGTTGGAATATATTATGATCGGTATCCTTGCTCATCTTTTCTACCATTGACAATTTATTTAGGTAATTATTTAGCTTATTAAAATATTCCTCAGTAGTATGCAACATCTATATATCCTATTCTATCTCTGTGTCATTGATCAAGGCTTCCCATGACTAAGAAACCTATTCAAATGCTTTGGCACAAAGTGCCTCTGTCTATTCAATATTTTGTATAGCCTCAATTGTTTCCTTCCTTCGCTCTTCTAGTATCTATGGAGGTGTACTAGGAGTCATCTTAAATTCAAACTCCATGATTTTCTTGCGGAGGTTCTCAGTGACCTCACCTAGTCAAAAAAATTTCGCTTCTGAGAACATATCTAGTGTAATGCCTTCATGCATGAAGTTGCTACAAGTGAGTGTAAATATGGAATCCACTCAATTATTGTTCTCCTTCCAGGTTTTTTTCTTTATGTTCGATCTCCTTAACTGTATGCTTCAACAACTAAATGGTTTAGTTTGATGACTTAAGTTATTCAAATATATTTCATTCTCTTGTTTTCATCTCTTCCACTGTAGAATGTTGAATCATATGCAATTGAAACATTGGTACTGAAGAAAAATCAAAAGTTATGTGACCAAGATCCTTGATCAGAGCATTGAGATCTAGCATTCCTAGTTCATTTTCTTGACCAACTACGTGAACCTTTTTTTATGGGGTCATCGATGATGTCTCAACATGTCTCTCTTTAGATGGTACATCTTGGTCTTGCAACACAGTCAAATATGATGCTTGGTCGACCACTACTATGACTTCTTTTACTACAGTAAAAAGCGTCTACAGTAAATAGGTAATTCTACTTACCAATTATGTGTGTTGTGCATCGATATTTCTACAAATTTGATCTTCTACTTCCTCCATTCTGTCTGATATAAGGTTATAATCATCATTTGTAAGACAATCAATTCTAGATGAGTGGTCTTCCTTCCTCTTATTGTGACTATTTTTAGACTTTTTTCTTTTATCCCCAAACTCTAGATCAGTCGGGGTTGCACTGGACTCATTTTTATTATCATCGGGAGGGCTATCTTCTGCTTGTGTATCTCCTCCCTTGCTTTCATTTTTCTTGTTTAATGGGTCATCCTTTTGCAGCTCACTTTCTGTAGAGAGTTGACCCTCTGCGAAAAGTACTCTCCATTCTTTAGGCCAATCCTAAATAATAGCATCAATTTCTTCCATCAATTTTTCGAGGATGTAAAAATATGTAATGCACCCAACCAAAAATTGTATAATACTTCAAAACCATTTGATGATTTCCTCTGCTATTATGGAATGATTCAAATATAATATTAGAGTGCCTCTCCATGCAAATAAAATTCCACATTATTATCTGTTTGCCTTTGTGGGTTTTCCTTATCAAGCCAAAGATTCAGGTATCAAGCTCCACATCATGGGACATGGACATCTACCCCTTGGTATTTTAGTGTTTCTACCCATGCGACAAATGAAATTAAAATCAGTAGCCATGAATAATTAAAGGGATTACCTTTATCTTGTGCAACTGTGGCATATGCTAATATCTCATTCAGTAAATAGGTCAACCAGTTCATCTAGACACCCATTGCGCACTGCTCTATTGCAACAATTGTTCCTGCGGTACATTGGTTTAGTCGCATATTTGTTGGAAACTTGCTAGATAAGATCTTAGCGGTGAACCAAACAGTGGTGTCATTTATGGAGGCGATGGAAAATCCTTGCTTATCTCTTGTCAGTTCATACTTATCCTTCATTCTATTGCTCAGAGTTGTTTCCTAGTCCTTGTGAGCAAAGAAGGGTGTTATGTCAACTCCTGTAAGATAAATTCATATTATAGATGATATGAGCTCGATGTCTATGGATATTTTTCTATCGATCGATAGACATCCGTCGTGAAAACACACCAGTAGTTGTTTTACACACGCATTTAGTTTTGTTGTGCAACGAAAATATGGCATGTACATCAATGACAACAATCCATATTTATCCAATCCTCTCTCCCACTCCATAGGGACAACATGAATAGGTACATCCTTAGTCTCTCTGACAATAGTCTTGTATCTTTTCATTTCAAGTTCAAGGAAATTGGGCAGGTCATGGTCGATGGACCCCATTTTCTGCAAATTGGGTATAATGTTCATTGCCACCCAAACTCCTTTTGGTATATATAGAATTACCAACTGATACTTGCCATTTTTACCAACAATGACCTTAGGTTCCTCTTCTGGCCTCGACGGGACATAATCAAGAAACATGGAGGTTAGCCATGTTGCTTCATCGTCAGGTGGAGATGTTGTTTCTCTTGGTTTTTGACCAGTTTCACAGCTAGACTGTTTTATTTTTGATGGACCATGCTAGTACGATTGTAAAACCACTTCAATAATCAGATCTAGATGTGAAACGACTTCCATATGTTCTTCCATTATAGGTGTAGTTGATGGAATATCAATGCTCTATTATTGAATGGTATTTGTGCTGGAGACAAAAATGACCATAGTCTATGAAAATAGCTTGGGCTCAAATAGTTGCAAACAGATAGTTCAACGCAAAAGTCAGTTTGTTATATGCAATTAAATGACGAAACTTCAGTGCAAAGATGATTTATATCGTCAGCTTCAATCAATCGTTCACTCACATGAGCTTGTACTAAATGAAGAAGGTGGAGGCGATTTTTGTTACATGAAGCCAAATTTCAAATCATTTCAATGAAATTGCGAACCAAACCATCACTTCTCCTGTTAGTTCAATGATATTTATTATGCATTAATGGAGGATGTGACAAAAAAGAGCGATGCCAAAATATCCTGTGAACTCAAATTAATTGCCATCCAAATGTCTGGTGTGACCAAAATTCATTGTGCTACAACAATTCTTTTGTGATAGAGATATAATATGTGACAATAGTTTTTCTCCTGCGATAGACAGGTAGTCTGCAATAACTTTTCTTCTTTTGGGATATGCATATATTCTGCGACACAGTTATTTTTCTATGATAGATAGATAGTCTATGGAAAAACACTCATATCCTTGCAAAAAAAAACACATAATTTTTTTCTGAATTTTTTCCTTCTCTTTTGAACTACCATTCGACCAAAGTGCAGCTATCTTGATAAGGTTTTAGTCGAATTTCATTCACCAACCCCTTGAAGGGTGTACTATCCAACTTATGCAATTGCATTGCTCCTCCTTCAGTGATCTGAATCATAATATATGGTCCCATACAATGTGTTCTAATATTTCTAGGATGCTTAAAAAACTTACTGTCATATAGGAGAAAAATATCCCCAATATGAAACTATTTACTCTTAATATGTCGATCATGCCAATATTTCTGTCATTCCTTATCGACATTATAATGATATCCTGTGACAAAGCACTCTTCCTACAACTATACCAGCTACGATAATATTTATTCTACAAAACTAACATCTTTCAGCTTTGTTATCACAGTTATCCTAAGGCTAGGTACAGTATATATGCCATCTACATGACAACTTCTTGTCCATAAACCAATCTAAATGGAGTTTCTCCTATCAACACTTTACATGCGGTCCGATAAGCCCATAATACATCAGATATTTTCTAATCCCAATCATCTCTTTGAAGTTACATATTTTGGTCAAGGAATTCTCCAGGATCTGATTAAATGCTTTGACAACAACTTTCGCTAGCAAGTGGTAAGGGATCATTTTTTGGTGTTGATAGAATTCATCAGTTAATTTGTCGATCAATTGATTCAAAAACTATGTGAGTTAATCACTTATCAAAATGTTTGGGAATCCAAATCGAGTCACAACATTGTCAAACAAAAATCTTGTAGTGGTCGCAGTAGTACAATTCTTTATTGGCACTGCTTCAGCCCATGTGGTCAAGTAGTTTGTCACAGTGATAATGTAACATGCATGGGTTCTTTGTCCTGGTGGATTAATAGGACACACAAAATCAACTTCCCATTTATCAAATTCCTGCAAAGTCACTTGTGGTACCAACGACATTTTCTCTCAACATGATGGTTTTTTAGTTTTTTGGTGGATAGCATGACTACAACAATAATCTCTATCTTCTACATGCATAGTAGGCCACCATAATCCTTCTTGTAATATCTTACACATTATTTCTTTTCCTGCATAGTGTCCTCCTATGACACCAACATGTGCTTCATTCAATACCATTGGTTTCTCATATTCCAAAACACGTCGACAAAGGATTTCATCTGGTCCCATTTTATACAATTGTCGAGCGATCAACTATAAATCTGTAGCTCTTACAACTAGTTGCTTCTTCTGCGGTATACTAAAGCCTTTTGGTGCATAACTGGTAGTTAAGAAATGTACAATATATCTATAATGATCATCAAACATATTAACTGCATATAATTGTGCATCACAAATACTATTGTCAAGGATTATACGTGCGATCTTCTCCACTTTCTAGCCTTGATGGATCGTCTAGTCCTGAATTTAGTTGACCTGGTTTGACAATAATTTCAAAGTCAAATTATTAGAATAAGAGAATCCATTGGAAAATATTCCCCCCAAGAATGGCTTATTGACCAAATACTTCAATGTAGAATGGTTTGTATACATTTTAAAGTGTCCTCCAAACAGATAGTGTGGAAAATTTTAAAAAGAATATACCATAGTGAGTTCTTCTCTCTCTATCGTGGTATAATTCTTCTTTGTCGTCGAGAGCATTATACTAGAAAATGCTATAGTATGATCAATACAACCATCTCCTGGAGGAGAAAGTACAACACCGAGAGTGACAGACGTCGCATTAACATGGACATGAAATTCTTTCTTCCAATTTGGAAATACTGATATGGGTATTGTAACCATCTTGTTTTTAAGAACATCTAAACTCTCTTGACATTGTTAAATCCCCTGGAACTTGGCATATTTCTTCAATAATTTCTCCATAGGGGAAATCACTTCTGCATATCCATTGATAAATTTTTGATAGTACCCTGTATGTCCCAAAGTAGTTATTAATTGTTTTACCATCGAGGGTGGTGGTAGGTTGAAAATAATCACAATTTTAGCAGGATCCACTAATATTCCATCTCGACAAACCACATGCCCCAATAGAATTATAAACGGGGCACAAAAAATAAAATTTTTTAAAGTAAGGGAAACCTGGTACTGTCCACATCATTCTAAAATCATTCTGAGTCTCTCAATGTGATATTTTATGAGCCCAAATACCGTCTATTCAAAAAAGAAGACTTCAATAAATTTATGAATAAAATATTTAAAAGCAACTACAACTATTCGATAAAGATAGCAAGAGAATTCTTGAGTCCAAAGGGAATTATTGTATACTGGAAACATCCCCATTCCATTGCAAAGGTAATTTTGTGTCGATCCTCCTCTACAATCCTTATCTGATGATAACTAGAGAATCCATCAATAAATGAATATACTTCTTGTCCTTTGACTCTCTCCAAGAATTCATATGTAAACAGGGTCAAGAATGTGACATGCAAGAAAGCATCATTCAACTTCCTCAGGTTGACATAGATACACACTTTACCATCAAATTTGTTGTCTTATACTACAATATGACTAATCCATTCAGATTCCTCCACTGGTTCTATAATACCCACATCTAACATTCTGTCTATCTCTATCTTTCCTTTTTCGTTATATATTAGATTGAGTTGATATGGTCATTGTTTAATAGGATTCATGTTGGGCTTCAATGGAATATTCATTTCTCCATGATATTCAACAATTCCCTTCATTTAAAAAAACTTAGTGGGAAAATATCCTAAAATTCATGTAGTAGGCCTACAATATTCCTGATTGTCTCATCATCCCAATAGCCTCCAATGTTAGAAAAATTGGGATTCTCTAGAGAACCAATATTCACTTTCTTTATTTTCAAAGGATTCAGAAACTTGTCTCTCGATACACCTGATCCTTTCACGGTATGAGTACTTCCAGAATCTAGAATAATTATGTCTAGTGGATCATCATCATCAGGTTCTCCTATTACATTGTAGCATTCCATCCAATGCTGGACTTTCACTTTAGGTTGATGAAAATTTTCATCAACATAGGGGTGTCTTCAAAGATCTTAGTATTGATTACTTGTAAAGTAGCATCAATTAATGGATTATCATTTGTGAACTCAAATGTATGTGTGAATGGTGCAAGTGGGTCGATCACAACCAACCCCAACCATCACTTCCAGGATCTGGGGCTCCTACACTTAGTAGGACTACCAAATTTAGCTTAAAGACCAAATTCTATGCTAAAATTGCCTCCCCGCAATTCCTCCTCCACAATCACCTTTCTGCAACTCTATTTCCGCAACAGAGTTTCCATATTCAGGTTGCAGGATGCGATATCTCAAAAACCCAACGTTGTGTTCTACAACTTTCTTTTTGCAACGACCTTCCCAAAATTGGGTTGCGGGATGTGGGATGTAGGATGCCAACTTCCCAAAGTTACTCCCTCGCAACTTTCTCCCCACAATTCTTCCCCCACAATTTTCCTAGCCGTCAGATATTTTCATCCTTCACTCCGACCGTCGATATTCTTCTTGATGCAGACTTCTCATATCTCTGCAGATCTATTAAATTCCTTGCAACTTTCGTTGCAGTATTCTTCTGGACAGTCAGATCTTGATCTGCGGACTCAATCTCCACCGTTCGTTCTCTGCAAAAACTTGTTAAGGAAGAAAACCTATGGGTTGCGCCGATTGGTTATGAAATTGATCAATCTAGCTTGCAATCTTCCCGATTCTTTAGCCTGACACTCTTATGCATGCATCTACACTCTAATTCAACTATTCAAGCATGAAATTGATTCATGAATTCTACAACTTCACATAAATACACAATGTTTAGGAAAACACCAAAGTCGTCTTTGCACAGATACACAATTCAACACAACACATGCATAAAGGATAACAACCCTACAAACACACGATTAATCCTTTTATTAAGCAACAAAGGAAAATTCACATAGCTTGGACCTCTCTCCTTTTGATTCTTCAAAATAATTACATGTAGGAATTAAACACAGGTCTGTCCTCTCTCTGCAATCTCATAACTCTAAATGTTGAAGAGAAGAACCCTTCTACCTTCTCTAAATTGTCTATTTAACCTAAAACTGTGACTGCCTCTGTTGAGTGGTCCTGCAACTGAAAACAAACGACTACATCGCATGATGAGAAACGTCCTTATCTCAAACAAATAGTAGGATGCTTGATCTCTACGCAGGGATTCATGAAACACAATCCTTCTTTCGGATAACAAACTCTGACTCACCAAAATGAACAAATAAAAAATATGCTATAGCATGTGAACAACTCATCACATTGCTGGCATGCAATGATCCTCCTGCATCAGACTCGTAAGGTAAAAAAATTATGAACCTTGTTCAATAGATCAGCTACAGTGAAACCCTTGTATTCCAACTTTGCAGCGCTCACACAAGTACAATCCTCTATTGGTCGCTTCTTCCACTTGACCAAATACTCCAGATTTTCCTTCTTCCTTGTACTCTTCGTCACTCTAGTGTCCAAAATGGCCTCAACTTCCAATGGTTGTGTCATAGGCATCTTCCTCACCCATTGTAAGTATTTAGTAATATCTTCACCTTCTGTAAAGGTTCCAGTATCACCTGTTACATAATTATATAGATCTACTACATTAAAGATTGGTGAAATACCCACTCCTGTAGGCATCTCTAATTCATAAGCATTTGCTAAAAAATTCCTGATTATTCTGCAGGGTCCAATATTCTTCATGTTCAGCTTGTTATACTCTCCTTTTGGAAATCTATCTCTCTTTAGATATGCTAAGACCAAATATCCTAATTCATAGTTCTTTTCTCTCCTCCTAGAATCTACTATGGCCTTGTAACTGGTGTTACTCTGCTGTAACCTTGCTTTCACTTGCTCCTGTAGTTCAATAATTCTTGTATCAAACTCTTCTCCATCTGCACTTCTCTTCTCCAATTGACCTAATTCATGAAGTTCACACACTCCTCTTGGATGCATTCCATATAGAATTTGAAATGGATTGATCCTTGTACTTCTGTTTGGTGAATCATTATAGGCAAACTCAGCTTGAGCTAATACTCTGTCCCACTTCTTAGGACTCTCTCCAATCAAACTCCTCAACATGTTTCCCAGACTCCTACTGAATAGTTTGGTCTATCCATCAAAATATGGGTGATATGCTGAACTGAAGTTCATTCTGGTACCCAAATTCTTCCACAAGGTCCTCCAGAAATGACTTGTGAACTTCACATATCTGTTTGATACAATGCTTCTAGGTAAACCATGTAGTTTCACAACTTCATCAAAGAACAAGTTAGCAATGTGTGTACCATCACTAGTCTTGTAACATGGAATGAAATGTTCCATCTTAGTGAATCTATAAACAACCACAAAGATAGAATCATGTCCCTTCTGAGTTCTTGGAAAACCCAAAATGAAATCCATACTCATAGAATCTCAAGGCCTAGTTGGAATAGGCAATGGTGTATACAATCCTGTGTTTTGGATTCTCCCCTTAGCATGATGGTATACTCTGCATCTGGTTACAAACTTCTCAACTTTAGACCTCATCCTTGGCCAAAAATATAAATGACCCAACTGTCTGAAGGTTTTATCACTTCCAAAGGGACTTGCAATACCTCCATTATGTTTCTTCTGTATCAAGTTCTCTCTCATAGAACACTTTGGTATACATATTTTACTGTTTTTGAATAGTAAACCATCCTGAAGTGTATACTCCATCCATGGCTCTCTATGAACCTCTACTGGATTCTTACAAGCCCTGTAAGATTCTTGGAAATCAATGTCAGCTTCATCCAAATATCTCAAATGCTCAAATCCCAAGACTTGGATATGATTTTCTTGCATAATCAATAGTCTTCTACTCAAGGAATCAACTACTTTGTTTTAATTTCCACTTATGTGTTTCAACACAAAGGTAAATTTATGTAAGAACTCAAACCGCTTGACATGTTTCATATTCAACTTAGGTTGCTGCATAATGTATAGTAATGCATGGTTGTCAGAGTACAACACAAACTCTCTAGGAATCAAATAGTGCCTCTAGTGCTTCATTTCTTGAACAATAGCATAAAAATCCTTGTCACAAGATGAATACTTTTGTTTGGAATAATTTAGCTTCTCACTGAAATACGCTATAGGCCTGTCCTCCTAACTGAGTACAACTCTGATTGCTACTCCACTAACATCACACTTCACTTGGAAGGGGTGGTTGAATTCTGGTAACTTCAATAATGGTTGTTTAGTGATCTTCTTCTTCAATATCTGAAAACTATTTTCAACCTCTGCTATCCATTGCAATGGCTTTCTATCCTTCTTAATTGTCTCAACAATAGACGCACAAATACCACTGAAGTTCTTTATAAATTTCCCATAGAAACTTGCCAATCCATGAAAGCTTCTTACCTCAAATATGTTCCTTGGTGAAGGACAATCAATGATTGCTTGAACCTTTTCTGGATCCATCTTCAACCCATATCTTGAGATATCAAGACCCAAATATACTAGTTCTTGCGTTTTAGGCATTTTTTGCATCCTTTTTCTAAATCTGGCGCAAATTATGGCGTAATTTGCATCGGATTTTGGACCTTGTTATGCGCTAGGTTTTGTATCAAGTTTTGCACCTAGTTTTGCGCCTAGTTTGTACATCTAATTTTGTTGTGCCCCCTTTTACGTCCAAGTTTGCCTCCACTTTTACACCCATATTTTCATCCACTTTTGCATCCTTTTTTACATCCTCTTTTTCATCCACTTCTGCTTCTTTTTTTGCATCGATTTTTGCATCCCCTCGTGCACTAAGTTTTGCATCAAAGTTTACATCATGTTTTGAGTCTAGTTTTGCATCTAGTTTTGTTTCACCCACTTTTGCATCCATTTTTTCGTCTTCTTAGGTACCCACAATTTCATCCCTTTTTGCATCCCATTTTGCATCCATGTTTACGTCTTTTCTTACATCTACTATTGCATCCACTTTTGCATCCACTTTTTTTGCATCCCAATTCAAACCCATTTTTGCGCCTACTTTTCCACCCATGTTTGCTTCAACTTTTGCATTAACGTTTGCATCATTTTTGCATCCAAGTTTACATCAGCTATTGTATCCCTTTATGTATCCATTTTTGCATCGGTTTTTGCGTTGGGTGTTACGTCTAATTTTGCATCTAGTTTTGCATCCAGTTTTTCATCCAATTTTGCATCTACTTTGGTTGCATCCACTTTTGCATCCAATTTTACATCCATGGTTGCATCCACTTTTGCATCACTTTTTTCATCATGTTTTTCTTCCACGATTGTGTCATTTTTTGCATCCACCTTTGGTGCACCCCATTATGTGCCAACTTTTGTGCCTACTTTTTTTGCATCCTTATTGGCATAATTTTTTGCATCCATGTTTTTATCCAGTTTTGTGCTCAGATGTTGAAGATGACAATGAGGATATTGATTATGATATGAAGGATGGATATGATGATAATGTTGTTGATACTGAGGAGAATGATGACAATGATGATGATGATGACATTTATGATGATTATGATGATGATGATGATGATGATGACAATGACGTCGTTGGTGATGATTATGATGGCAATGAAATGAATGATGATGGTGGTGATGATGATGATAATTATGATGATGATGATAATGACATTGACGAGTTTGGTGATGATTATGATGGCAATGAAATGAATGATGATGATTCATTGACCAACGCATATTCTCATAATCATGATGATGATGATTAATGACATTGACTTTTGTGAATGTGTGAAAACACTCTCTAGGTGACCAACACATATTCTCCATTTCACTTATTTTAACTATCATGCAATTAATATTTCAATTCAATTTATTTTCCCTAGGTTGCAGCAAGTGTTCCCAATAAACGCCCGATGGCCTTATCCACTTATCAACAACAACGGTGGACGAGAATCCATTCAAGTTTGAGAAGTACAGTAACCACCTCCATGAGATGGTATGCTTTGAACATTTAATGCTATTTAGTCCTATTTTATGCGGCATACTGCATTTGTTGTGGTGCCTATCCTAGGATCCCACCTTTAGATATAGGAAATTAGAAGCAACAAGGACAACACTCTCTGCAACCCTTTGTGGACGCATATTGCTTTTTTTTTCCAGCTTAATGCTATATCTAATCAGCACTATATTTGTAAACAATTAGTTAGCATTCAGTTTATATGATTGCCCAATATTCAAGTTTTTATTGCTAGTAAGATAAGATAATTTTATTAATGTACAATAAATGACCTGTTAAAGTTTTAGGGTTAGGTTAGGGTTTGAAATATGCAATCAAATTTTATACTTTAATGGCATAAACAAAACTAAAACAAGGTTATATCTAGAACAGTACTGCTGCAAATAGCTTCAAACATAATTTTCATCTCTTTCAACTTTAACACTCCATTGGTCATTGTGTTAAGGTTGGTCCTTGAGATGATTTAACAAATGCCATGTATAGTAACAATACTAATTGATAAAACAATAATGTATATAAATTAGTAGTAAAGAATAATATCAATACTAATCTAGGATTGTTTTAGATCAGCCTTATACTCAGACACTCTTAGGTTATGGACTTATCACTAAAGGGACAAGTCACCTACGTGAAAAAATGATGTACCTTGAGAGAGGGAGGGTTCTTAAGAGAGTTATAGTAGTAAGAATACAAAACTCAGATTTTTGGTCAAAAGGAAGAGAAAATTTAGGCTTTAGTAGCACACCAGCAGAGGCACATAGTCATGCAAAGTATAGTCACACTAGTGAAGAGGATAGAGTAATGCCAACACACAGTCATACCCAATAGAGACACAGTTATGCTGGGTGAGAGACACACAGTCACACTGAAAAGTGACACACAGACACATTGGAAAGTGACACACAATCATGTTGGCAAGTGTCCCATAGTCACGCTAGATGAGAGACACAGTCATGCTGGAAGGTGGAGTATAGTTACACTGAGTATACAGTCATGTGGGTAGGGACACATAGTCACATTTGAACCAGATGGACACATAGTCACGCAGGTAGGGTGGACACACAATCATGCAGGTAGGGTGGAGACACATTCACACATGTAGGGTGGACACAAAGTCAAGCAGGAAAGGTGGACACGCTCATGTTGGCACATAATCATAGTCACGTTGGCAGAGTTCACGGCCTATCCCTAGGGCACATACTTACAACCCATCCTCATGACCTATCAAGGAGAAAGTATAGTCCATGACTAGAAAAGGAAACATGACCCAACTAGGATAGAAACCCATGTCCTACAGAAGAAGAGAACCAACCCTCCATTGGTTCACAAACATACAAGAAGGCATCGACTCGTGGCATCAACTCTTGGATCACTAGCATAGAGTAGAATCTATTGAGTCATAATGGAACCTAGTAGACATAATGGCACCTATCACAACAATGTTCCCAATAACTAATGCTTTACAATCAGTCTTATTAAAATGGACAAGTTAAACGTCTCCATGGCGTATCATCTATTTCTCTTTGTAATATAATGGAAAATGGAAATAAGTTACCTGGCTATACATCTTCACTGCTTTCTCTCAGCTAAGTTCCTCTTTCCTTCATAGTTTATCTATAGGTATAAGAGGAGCATAGTCGTCCCCTAGGTCAAATAGACAACAGAACCCTATACCAACAAGTCAAAATAGGTTGAAAAAAGCTGGTACAATTTCTTCAGTTTGTAAACACAAATGGGATTCACATATATTTACATCCAATCTCACCAAATGGGGCTTATGATATGAATATTAAGATTATAATATTCATCAATGGGGATCAAATTCTAAATCTCTTGACAAGAAATATGGCCATTTTTATCTAGGACAAAATCATGTGAGAGACTAGTCCAAGTCTTCTAGGTTCTGGTGGCTTCAACCTAGAGAACTCTTCAACATAGGAGCCCTTTCCATGCTAAAATTTTAGGAAGATATGTGTCTTAATTAGAAATAGTTTATATTGAGTTTTCTAAGAACAAACCAAGTGACAAGTACAATCAATATTCCATACATCTTTTGTATCACACCCATTGCTAAGTAAGTGTTTAAGCCACTACTTTCCATGACATCTAGATTCTTCACAGTATAGGAGAGCCATTGATGTTAAAGTACTTCATCTCTACAATGTTGAAGTACTTCATAGAACATGATGATTTCAGTTAATCCATGCATAAGATATAATGCTTTGTGTGTATGAGAGTTTCTCTTATATGCCCTCCATAAATTGCAGTCGAGATTTTATTGATAGCTTGGTTTTTTCATCTTTTATTACACCTTGCCTAGGTTTAACTATACTAGCTATTAAGGGATAGTAAATTATGTCATATCACCACCCATACCTGTCATGATGTACATAAATTCTCCGAATTCCAACTTTCTCTTTAACTCCAACAATTTATTATGATCACTAATACAGGGGAAAAATAAAAATCAAGAATTGTTCCACATGACTCCATGCAGATGGGTGCCTGTATTTGTTTGCCATGTTAATGAGTTGTTACAGTTTTAGTTGTTGGAGAAAACTCTGTTGGAAACAACAATTATGAACAATTTTCAAAATTAAACTCTCAAATTGAAACTTAACAATTATAGAAATGTGATATGGAAACAAGTATATGTTGTCAAAATTTGACATTAGAATTTGTTTCAGGCAATTCCACTGGTGTGTGTTGAGGTGGACTTGAAAAGTAAGTTGCCACCTTTTATTTATGTTTGTACTATTTCAGGATATTTGGGGTGTTTTATTGTTGGTTTCATGTATGAAATTACCCTAGATCCTCCAAACTACCCAGAAATATTAAGTTAGGGTTTTACTTCCATTTCACCCATGAAACACTTGGCTTTGGTGCTGTTGTGATCTTATTCATGCCCAGAAGTGTCTAATATGCACCCATATTTATGAGTTAGTGTGGTTACATGCTGTTTTTTATTTAAAAGAATGCCTAGGTTCATTTTTTGAGGTTGTTATGGGGCTAAGACATACCCAGAACTGCCCATGAGGCCAATTCAACCCAAAGGACTTTGTATGAAAGAAATAAACAGTTGCTTACATGAGACTTGTTGAAACACAAGCTAGCACATGTTAGATTTCATTCACATTAGGAATGAGAATGCATAACAAATTTTCTATTTTGAATGTTACATATTAAAAATATTATTTGTATTTATTGTATTGAAAGAATGTAGTGTGTCGCTCAAGGAAAGGGGTGATGAAAGTTGGATTAACTGGTGGGAGGATTCCATTTCCTAAACTGTGGCATTTTTTGGGGGATATGACACTAGATTTCTTCTTTATGTTGCAAACACAGTAAATCTATCAAGGAGGAGCTAAAATTGTTGATGTAATTGTAACTTCAGAATGTATTCACTTGTATTTCTTATCTATTGTAACCCGATGTTTATTCCGGGATGTATTTGAGTCATGTCATGCCCCGATGTTCCGATCAGGAAGTTGCTATAATGAGAAAGTCATGTCAAGTCATTGTGGGTAACCCTCCTATTTGTAAAGGGTTAAAGTCCCCACAGTTGTGGGGCCCTTGGGTTATTAGACTATCCTAGTGAATTCGACCCTAGGTGAGTCATTGTAAGTCGGGGCAATAGTCTCCACCATTGTGTTACCCTCCTATTGGTCGGAGGAGGCAAAGTCCCCACAAGTGGTGGGGCACTAGGGTTATTATACACTCATAGAGATGTAGGCTCTAGTAAGTAATTGTTAAGTTGGGCCGACATGATTGAGTGCACTTCAAGTGAACGAAAGAATATAAATAGAGAGTGAGACTCTCTATTTATCACACACATCATTCACTCACTCAAGTATGGCGCACTAGTGAAGAAGGAAATACTGGGACTAGACAGAAGAAGAAGACTACTGCTGTTTTGGGAGATCTCTTACTGTTTTGGTACTGATTATATCTCTAAGGAAGTTGCGGGGTTTTCTCCTTTATGGTTTCCCCAAGGAAAACTCTTTGTGTCTCTTTTCTCTTGTGATGTGCTTATGTTTTATTGCTGTGCTTGTTATTCTCTCAGTGAAAAGATCCTAAGATCATAATGCTAGCTTATATAATGAAAAAATAACATGGGATCAGAGCTAACCTGAGAAGAAGACACTGTGCAGCTGTGGGAACTAGGGATTCCTAGTTTGTGGACCTTCCTCCATAGATTTTCAGCAAAAGTAAGGTGGAACAACTCCCCTCCTTAGGGTGCATCTTTCTGTCGAAGCGGAATTCGATTTCGAGTATTTTCAGTTTCGATGTGGAAATTAGGGATTTATATAGAAGAGGAATTTTTGAGTGAGACCAACATAGGATTGTTCCCCTCATCAAAACAGAATTTTAGAGACCTGGATCAAGAAATTTGGTTGGGTGAAACTACGGGAAAGTCAAACCCTAGTTTGACCCCGAGCTTGAAAAACCCTAAATACTAAAACTGATACGTTTTGGTACAGTCGCTATATTCCAAGTTTGGAGAAGTCTCAGAAGCTGAAAATTGCAGGGGCCAAAGATAAAATCCTGAATCACACTGTGTAAAAACTTCAGCCTTAGATTCACTACATTCCAGGAGATATTATCTCTCAACTTTAGGGTTCCAGCCTCTTCCAGAAATCATCCATAAATAGGACACCTGGGGATAATTGCAATATCTTGAGATACAAAGGTCCAAATGGAATTTTTGAAGATGTTCCAAAAAGGTAATGGAATTTAATTTTGGTGATCCAAATATGAGACTCAGAAGATGAACCAGTGACACGTGGAATGCCGTACAACTTCGTTGTTCTGAACAGTCCTGTAACAGGTCACCTTGGGAAAAGGCTCATAAGTCCCAAATGGTGAAACAAATTCTGATGAAACCTATGGTGTTGGATCAGAAACATGCGAGGTTACCTTACTACTAAATTTTAGACATAGAGGAGCATAAATTACAGAGATATTACAGAAACAGTAACATGAATTTATGCAGAAGAAATTGGAAAATTAGGGCTTCCTGTTCCGGGATCTTCCCTCCACTGTTTTCAGAAAAGGAGTACATTGGACAGTTCCATTTGAAGAGATCTATCTATTTGTCCAATCAGATTTGAAAGATTCCAAGTTTTGAAAATTAGGGTTTCTGTGACAAACCCTAGATCAACAAACTCCGGGACAAGGACGGACACCTCAAATCGGTAAGATCTAATCCTTTGCTATTTCCATTTGAGGTTCTCATTTCAATATGATATATCACATCAGCTTGGTGACAATCTTGGGGAAGTTGACAACTTCCAAGCCTGGAAGTATATGATCTCTCTGAAGAAAATGGATTGGACACCTACATGAGTATGGAGGTTCCAGTTTCAGAGGGAGATGAGGCTAGAAGCCTCTCACAAACAGAACTTGGTCAAGGCCAAGAAGATCATGGTTGATTCAGTCACGGATCAACTTGTACCACAAGTGTCTTCCTTAAAGACACCGAAGATGTTGATTCCTTAACCAAGCTATTTGAAGGGAAGAACAGAAATTAGAACATGACCTTAAGAAACCAGTTGAAGAATGTGAAGATCCAGAATGCAGAGACCATGCAGTCATAAGAGTCTCTCAAATCAAAGAACAACTTGAAGCGGTAAAAGAAAAAGTGAAGAATGCAGAAGTGGTGATGGCCACCTTGAATGGCCTCCCAGGATCCTGGAATTCATTCATTCAAGGAATGTGTTCCAGAAGGAAGTGATTACTTTCAGCAGACTCTAAAAAGAAGAAGAAGCTCGACTCATAAGAAGAGAAGGGAAGATGGAAGCAATTGAGTAACAAGCTCTTACCATCCAAAGAAGATCCCTCAAGCAATGAGGAATATGAAGAACTCAACTCTTGAATAAGAAACGATGCTATTATGAATGAAGAAGACGATGAAGCTGAAGGCTCAAGAAGGAATCTACCCACGAAACAAATAAAGATAAGTATTCAATTGTCATGCATTTGTTGATATTTAGTTGATGTATTATGCATGATAGGATGTTTGCATTAATGACAGTATACTACTAATATGCATGTGATGGGTAAGTAGCTCATGGTGCTATACAAATTATCCATTGCTACTTATCTAGAATGAAACCTCTTTGCTGACATATTGTATTAGTGCACAATCTCAATGTTGTCTTGGTAGAGATGGAAGGCATCTAGAAAGTTTCAGTGAGATATGGATGAATGTTGTATTGGCTAAAGTAGTTGCATGATCATATATTTATGCATAAGAATTTGCCAATATGAATATTCCTTATGAAATGTTTCTAACCATACAACTATATTTGACTTGTAGGAAAGACCGCATACATAATCACTTACAAGCAAAGAAGAATGAAGACTTGTTTCAAAGAACAAGTGACGACAGTTCAAAGACAAAGAATAATATGATGAGTGCAGTGACATCATTGATGCAGAACCTTCCAGCCACCAAGAAGAAAGGGAAGACCTGTTCAAGAAGAATGATGTCAGAGCGCAGTATTGAGACCTGAAGAAAAGTTCATAGTTCCATCATGCAGTAGATGGAAACATTGTGGGATACAAAGCAAGATTCGTAGCACGAGGCTTCTCATGAAAAGAAGGCCTAGACTACGAAAAGACACTTGCAGCCAGTAAGAGTTTAAACACATACATGATGAGCCTGATGAAGATCTTAACCTTTGCTACAAGGTTGAAGATGCAAGTCTATACACTAGATGGTCACATAGAATATTAGTAGCATAGGAAGCTACTTGTCACTCCGATACAGAATGTTTTTAGTGCATAGAGCACAGAAGACAGAGGGAGTATGATGCTTTGCTTCAAAGGGAGTGACTACAGAATATATTGAGGTTCGACATGGTACGATAGGATGGGCATATTACTGATGACTCTAGGCTTTAATGAGAGTAAAGTGGATTACAACCTTTGCTTCAAGGTTGAAGGTGGAAGACCAGTGATGCTCCTGTTATGTGTCGATGCATTATTTTCTAGGTATGGAGGTATGGCAGAGTACAGATGGAATCTTCCTTGGACAAGGGAAGTATGCAGTAGAGATCCTGAAGAGGTTTGGGATGATGGACTGCAAGGCCATGACCACACCTATGGCATCGAACATGAAGCTATTAAGTGATGCTTCATCAGAGACGGTTGATGCTACGATGTGTCGTCAGATGATTGGTTCCTTGATATACATGATGAACATGAGACCAGATATTTGCTTTGCTGTGAACACATTGAGACATGTTCACCTGATGGTTGCAAAGCATGCAGGGATATAGTTGAGTATCAACTCAAGTATGATGCGAATCCGAAAGATTAACCTAGAGGGTTATGTTGATTCAGATTGGGCAGGCAGTGCCTTCGACATGAATAATACTTCAGGGTGTTGCTTCAGTATGGGATCAGGTGTGATCTCTTGGTTTAGCAGGAAGCAATCCTGTTTGGCACTGAGTACAGCTGAAGCAGAGTATGTCGCAGCTTGTTCAGCTAGTTGTGAGGTAGTATGGTTGCGGAAGCTACTGTCTAATATATTTGATCTCCAGTTGGATGTTACTTGTATACATTGTGACAACTAGAGTTGTGTGAAGTTGTCAGAGAATCCAGTGTTCCATGACAAGTTGAAGCATATTGAGATCAAGTATCACTATATCAGGGATATGGTGCAGAGAGGAGTAGTGAAGCTCCTGTATGTTGCGACAGAGGAACATATAGCTGATGTATTGACGAAGCCATTGGCTAGGCTGAAGTTTGGGTACTTCAGAGAGAGACTTGGTGTTCTCCAGATCGAGGCTTCCTCCCAGAGAAAGTGATGAGACCCATATCCATTCTAACATGGTGAGAGGATTGGTTCCTTCCATGGTCAGATGTAAGGGCTGAGCCATTCTATCATGGTGATAGGGTTTCTCCCTTCCATGTCATATATGAGTGCTGGCCATTCTGTCGAGTAGGACAGATGTAAGGGCAATTGACATTCTAGGAATGGAGGCACCTGGTCAGTTACCAGGAACACTCAGTGTAGGACTGAGTAGCCATTCTGATGTGATAGAGGGATGTGTTCCCACTTGATCAGATGTAATGGCTGAACCATTTTGTTCATGGCTAAAGGATTTAGTTCCTTCCATGTCAGATGTGAGTGTTGGCCATTCCGACAAGCAGGTCGGATGTAAGGGCAACTACCATTCTCTAGGAGAATGGAGGCGCCTGGTCAGTTACCAGGTAGCTCAGTCGAGGACTGGAGGCCATTCTGATATGACTGCTGGGATGTGTTCTCGCATTAGAGGAAATTTCAACTCAAAATGGGCCTCCTAAAATGAACTAATAAAATAATAGTTAAAATAATAAAATAATATTTATTAATTTTGGAGGAAGAAAAGAAAAAAACTACTTTTTGTTTGTATTTTTGACATATCTCCCCGTGTTTTTACTCAAATTTAGATCGGGAGAGCTCATTGGATGTAGAATTAAATTCCGCATCCAACGAGTACCCACTCGGCATACTTTTGACGGACCCCGCTACCCCAAAAACAAGAAATACCTGAAAAAAATGGAATGATGATGTCATCATTCCATTTTTTCAGGTATTTCTTGTTTTTGGGGTAGCGGGGTCCATCAAAAGTATGCCGAGTGGGTACTCGTTGGATGCAAAATTTAATTCCACATCCAACGAGCTCTCCCGATCGAAATTTGAGTAAAAACACGGGGAGATATGTCAAAAATACAAACAAAAAAAGTAGTTTTTTTTATGATACCTATCCCCAAATTTATATTAAAAAAATGTTTAAGACCTATACGGTATTTCAAATTTAAAGCAATTTCATTGGCTAACACATGATGACATGGAATTTGAATAAAAGTTAAAAGGCCCATTTTGAGTTGAAATTTCCTCTAATGTAGGATCAGATGTGAGTGCAAGCCCTTCCATCATTGTGAGTAGGATGTGTTCCAACCTGGATGGATGTAAGTGCAGAGCCTTTCTGGAGCAACTGAGGGATGTGTTCCCACGTGCTCAGATATAAGTGCTGAAATCTCTCATCACTGTGAGTAGGATGTGTTCCGACCTGGATGGGAGTCTTTCATCATTGTGAGTAGGATGTGTTCCAACCTGGATGAAAGTGGGAAAATCTTCCATAACTGTGAGTAGGATGTGTTCCGACCTGGATGGGAGTATTCCATCAGTGTGGTAGGATGTGTTCCCCTGGATGGTTGTGCCTTTCTGACGAGTAGGTCAGATGTAAGTGTTGAGCCTTTTCACAGATGTTAGTGATGTGATGTCCTATCATGCTGGTGAATGTGAGTGCTGGGCCTTTCTGATGTGATTATAGGATTGGTTCTTATATGATCAGATGTGAGTGCTGGGCATTTCTTTCTGATGAGTAGGTCAGATGTAAGTGCTGGACTAAGACCTACATGATGGATAGGACTACAACCAGCATGAAAAAGGGCTGGCTCTGTAGAACTTCCTGTGACGAGAAGAATCATGAAATAGCACCAGGGATGATCTAGATCGAGTGATGATCGAGATCCAGTAATGATGATCCAGCAGTGATGATCCAGATCGAGTGATGATATAGATCCAGTCCAATGATGATGATACAGATCCAGTGATGATGTTCCATGATGATCCAGATCGAGAGATGATCCAGATCCAGTGATGATGTTCCATGATGATCTAGATCGAGAGATGATCCAGATCCAGTGATGATGTTCCATGATGATCTAGATCGAGAGATGATCCAGATCCAGTGATGATGTTCCATGATGATCCAGATCGAGAGATGATCTAGATCCAATGAAGATGACTTACAGATGAAGATGACTTATAGATGAAGATGAATTGAAGATGAATATGAGTTTGAAGATGACGATGACCTAGATGATACAGAGAAGAAGACTTGTGCTGATAAATTGTGTCAAGAGAATACCTTCCTAGTTAAGAGGGAGTGTTGATGTAATTGTAACTTCAGAATGTATTCACTTGTATTTCTTATCTATTGTAACCTGATGTTTATTCCGGGATGTATTTGAGTCATGTCATGCCCCGATGTTCCGATCGAGAAGTTTCTATAATGAGAAAGTCATGTCAAGTCATTGTGGGTAACCCTCCTATTTGTAAAGGGTTAAAGTCCCCACAGTTGTGGGGCCCTTGGGTTATTAGACTATCCTAGTGAATTCGACCCTAGGTGAGTCATTGTAAGTCGGGGCAATAGTCTCCACCATTGTGTTACCCTCCTATTGGTCAGAGGAGGAAAAGTCCCCACAAGTGGTGGGGCACTAGGGTTATTATACACTCATAGAGATGTAGGCTCTAGTAAGTAATGATTAAGTTGGGCCGACATGATTAAGTGCACTTCAAGTGAACAAAAGAATATAAATAGAGAGTGAGACTCTCTATTTATCACACACATCATTCACTCACTCAAGTATGGTGCACTAGTGAAGAAGGAAATACTGGGACTAGACAGAAGAAGAAGACTACTACTGTTTTGGGAGATCTCTTACTGTTTTGGTGCTGATTCTATCTCTAAGGAAGTTGCGGGGTTTTCTCCTTTATGGTTTCCCCAAGGAAAACTCTTTGTGTCTCTTTTCTCTTGTGATGTGCTTATGTTTTATTGCTGTGCTTGTTATTCTCTCAGTGAAAAGATCCTAAGATCATAATGCTAGATTATATAATGAAAAACTAACAAAAATATGTATCCTAGCTTTAACAGGACAATCTCTATGTTATTGAGAGGCCAACTTATACAACTGAACTTCAACATTTCCTTAAGGTGGATGAACCACTATTCTTGAGTGACCCAACTTAGAGCTTGCTTGGATTGATTGAAAAGTAGAGATAGTTCAATGAAATATTGCTTCAAAGCCTTGGCCACCATGGAGGTTGGAGAAAGGATCCATGGACTCAAAAGTATGGGAGTTTTAAAATGATGTTGTCAATTGCTACAAGTTTCATTTTCAATCCTAGGAGTTAACAAAATAATGAGAGGTGGGAATGATTATGGATAAGCCCTCTAGGGATGGTTCGTGGATTTTAGGGGCTCTTTCTAGCTGACCGTGGACTGTATAATCCCTCCAGGGATGCGTTGTGATCTGCTGGAAGCCTTCTAAGTTTGATTTGTGATTTTTGGTGACCTCTTTTGCTGAGTTGTTGACTGTAGTGCCTCTTCTTTAGGTAGACCTTGGACTATGGTGGTATTTCCCAGTTGGGTTGTGGACTATGGACTATGGTGGTTTTTCGCAGCTGGGCCGTGGACTGTATTGTTGGTTTTTGAGCATCTTCGAGAGCCATTCTTTGGGAGAATTGAGGCACCTAGTCAGTTACCAAGTATTTGACATTGGGTCAACTTAATGCAGCTTGGGGCTGAGGCATTTGGTCAGTTACAAGGTCATCACTAGAATCCATAGACTATATCTAGGCAAGTGATAGACCTCACCTCTTGGTCCATGAATGATGGGACCTTCTCAAGGGATTGTCCACCCCTTATTGAAATACCCAACACTTGACCCTGGTAGCATTGAGGAGAACAGTATGAACAATGAAAAATATTCCTTATCTTGATGATGCACTTCAAGTTGACTTATATGTTCCTTGAAGACCACTTGAAGGACAAATAAACCTATTGAGAGTCCAAGTACCCACAAGGTTGGTCCTTTCACAAAGAATTTGTAATATTCAAAGTAAAAAATAAAATATAATGTCAAAAGAAAAATAAAATAAAAAGTAAAAAATATCATAAAATGGTCAAAAATAAAATAAACGGTCAAAAATAAAAAATAAAAGTCAAAGGTGAAATATCTTGAAAGATAAAAGATTAAAAGCCCTAAGGGCGTGTCCTTAATCTTTGGACTCATCTCACAATCTATAAATAAAGTTCATTCTCATTTTGACAAAACACGAAATCATCTTCATATCTGCTACAAGAATTCGTTGGGTTCTATCTGCTGCTTACTCCCACGTGTGAACAGTCTTGACTCTTTGAGGATGGAACTGTACCATGGGGCCTATATTGAAGCTACAACACTATTGGTTGAAGGTGTAAGGGCTGAGTTTACTTTCTGCTAACTTCTCCTCCACTATAGGCTTCATCCCAGCCCATCCAAACTCATCTAGGGCTCACGGCTTCCCTACCATAGCTCAGGGCCGCCTATCTAGGTCTCACAGTTGCCTTATTCCAGCTCACGACAGCCTTTCTAGGTGTTGTTCTAGCTCTCAGATGCCTTATAGGGTTCAGTTTAGATCTCTCTTGAAAATCTAACAACCCAGGTGTGGCTTACACCATCAACAAAGGTGCATGAGGACAAGCTGTGACAGTTAGCAACACTTTTACCTTACAGACATCTTTAGTTGGGTTATTTTTTTATCAGCACTGTATAGTACTGTTATTGTTCTTTTGACAGACATGCCCTAGAGGTAACTTGGTAGTTTTGTAAAGGTCTGCAATTTGTTGTCTGCTCTTTTGCAAACTCAGTCATCTCAATATAATGAAGAAGTTTTCATTGCTGGGGTTTTAATTCCTGAAAAGGTTTTCCCCAGGATAAATCTTGTGTATCTGTGCATGCTTGATCTCTTCTATTGCTGCTATCTATCTCAGATTTATTTTATCTACTACTGATATATTTTTTCAAGTTGGATAATTGAAAGGAAAGCTTGATACTACTATTAAACTTAAATCCATGTTAAAATTTAACATGTATAAGTTCTTTACAGCTGGCCGTGGACTAGTGTGGCCCTCCCTTACTAAAACGTGACCTATGTGAGCCCCATAAGGGTTGTCCTATGGCTACTGTAATCGACCTAGGCTGGGCTATGACTGTGTATTCCCTATAGGGATGGATTGTCACTTTGTTTAGTGTTTTAAATTGGGTTGTGAGTTGTGTGTGCCACTAGGGCTTGGTTTGTGATACCCATAGGTTGTTAAGTGAGGTTGTAACCTTCACCAAACTCCTATGGATGAATCCATGAATCCAAGCAGATGGATGCGTGTATCTTTTTGCCATGTTAATGAGTTGTTCCAGTTTTAATTATTGGAGAAAATTCTATTGGAAACAACAAATATGAATCATGCTTGCACAAGTAAACTCTCAAATTGAAACTGCACTAGAAACACATAATCTTGTGTTTCAATGGATGGACTAGGGTTTAAAGTAAAACAACTATAGGTTGCGGAGAGCAAATCTAAATTGCTATAAACTACAAATTCATGTGAGCATTATGAAAGACTCTCATATTATATAGAGAAACTGGTGAAAGTTTGAGGTATATATTAGCTCTAGGAGAGACATTTGTACTAAATGTCATTGAATATTGGACAATCTCTCTTAAATATGGAAGCCAATATTAAAATTCTTGAAAGGTTCTTTGCATATTAAATTTCTTATACACTTACTTCATAATGGTCCATATCTCCCAAGTGGTGGAAACAAAACGAGAAGTAGTTGGAGTAAAAAGGTATGGTATTTGCATTGGTTAGGGTCTTAATTTAAAGCATTGAGAGTATGTAAGAGGAATGAACATGGAAGGATCGTAAGATATATCATAGGTAATTAGTGACTACAAATCCCCTCTTTATTTTACTACTGGCCCCTACATTTACACACCTTCATAAAGGAATTCAATCAATACCCACCTTCAACACTTTTCAATAACATAATTGATGAAATAATCAGCCTTAAACCTACCATATATGGTTTATTTGTCCTGTGTTTTATGACTTTCGAATACTATAGACATATCTCCAATAAAAGCTCAACCAATGAATTGAGTTCCATACTCTTCCATTTAGAGATAAATACAACAATCATCAAGGAAGATTGACTGAAAGACATAGTCCATGCCTCAAAAAGTAAGACCATGGTTAAGGATAATGTTGTTCTAGGGATCTTAACTACTAATGATGAAAACTAGAAGGATTGGGTCCACAACAAGTTTTTCTTGTATTTGAATATAATGAATCCAAATATATGATTTCAGTTAAAGGAGTCTTGATGTTAGTCCAATCAACTGGCTAGGAAAAAGTGCTTACTTTTAGTTACAGGTTGGATGAGTCATATCAGTACAGAGCAACCACACTCTTGCATTTTCTACAATTTAGTAAATTATGGACCATTAGAAGACCACACTTAAGAGCCAATATAAAACTATGCCTTACTTATAGTCATGTTATAAAGAAGTATGATCAAGTGTTGTAAATTAAAATCTAGACTTCTCTTTGCGTTGAAAATTAAGTTGTTTTATAAAGCTGCACTACAAGGTAGTAGAGTATTCCCTTGGAATAATACCTGGAAATAGGGATCTAGATTAAAATTGGAACTGATACTTTTTAATATTAAAACTCCAATTCTCCTTGATCTGATGGCTATTATTCATTTCAATTAGATTTCATAGAAAGCTCAAAACCTTTTGTGACAATTTGAGCTAGTATGAAATTTGATTGCACATGTTTGTTAATTTATGCATAGACATGCTACTACCAAAAAGGATTTCTGACTGATTATGTTGCCAACCGTTGAGAAATATATTCTTCTTATTCCTCCCAAATTTCCATCCAACAAAAGCAAGTTTGTATGATGGAATATTAAGTACCGATGCTGCAGATTTGGATCTGCAACAATATTATCTTCTATTGAATAAAATATTAAATCTAAATGTATGTTATTGCTAATTGGTGAAGCGAGTCAACCGAAGCTAGTGCGGTAAATTGGATAACCAACAAGGTTTGAAGTTTGAACTTTAGTTTAAGTTGCATGCTTAATGAGTCATAATAATAAATAGCATCCAGTCTCTTGCATTTTCCACAAAGCCCAGGTATGATCTTTTAGGGCCTTACACAAGCAGAGCTCTAGAAGTCTAGGACCTTACCTGAAGAAAAAGCTTGGATAATACCATCGCATATTCTTCATTATATATCCTTAGAAGTTAGAATAGAATACAACATTTAATATGTGCTTTATAGTGTTATCATGAAGCACTCAAATTGGAATTTAAAAGGTAGAGAACTCTTTGTTGTTGAACACTAAACTTGTTCTTCAAAGACTGTCTACATATTGGAGTATGCTTGAGAGGACATTGGGAAATGGGATCCAAACTAAAATTGGGATTATTTATAAGTATATCTAAAGTTCCTTTACTTTGGGTTTTGAAGGTTGAGATCAAAATCCACCGTGACAATTTGGGAAAGGAGAGAATTTGAAATTGCTGGTGTTTATGCATAGAAAATAGGTTTAAAAAAATGCCGCTTTCTCACTAGTGTTGAAGATGACAACAAAGAAATATATCCTTATTTTTTATCCAAAATTCCCATCCAATAGAAGTAGGTTTGCAAGACTAAAACCCTGAGATTTTTCCTAATCAGTAGAACCATCCACCCATGGCATGTTACCAATAGGGAAGCCATAGGGTACAAATTCAAATCTGGTTTTGTCCTTCATTAGAAGAAATTTGGGGTCTAAAATGGGTCTTGTAGGAAAACACACCAACAATAAATTTTGTGAGTTGAAATTCAAGAACCAATAGAATTTCAATAAAACGAGTCAACCATAATGGTTGAATTGACATATTTGTCATAAAAGAAAACTACTTTTTTTGTTCGTATTTTCGACATATCTCCCTGTGTTTTTACTCAAATTTCAAGCAAGAGAGCTTGCTGGTTGTGGGATTTAATTCCACATATAATGAGTACCCACACTGCATGCTTTTGATGGACCCCGATACCCCAAAAATAAGATATACCTGAAACAGACATGATGATGATGTCATCATCAAGTGTTTTCAAGTATTTCTTGTTTTTGGGGTAGCAGGGTCTGTCAAAAGTATGTAGTGTGGGTACTCGTTGGATACATAATTAAATTCCACATCCAATAATTTTTCCTGCTCAAAATTTGAGTAAAAACACAGGGAGATATGTTGAAAATACGAACAAAAAAGTAGTTTTTTTCATTCTTCCTCCAAAATTAATAACTATTATTTTATTATTTTA
>LPNX010064107.1:55718-81486 GCA_001517045.1 Pseudotsuga menziesii
ATAGACCTCAAATTTCCTCTAATGCAAGGTTAGAATCCATTATTGTCATGGTTTTATTGATAGCTTGGCTTTTCCAGCTTTTATTACATCCTTTCGACCTTTGTCAATCGAAGCTACTGCGGTAAATTGGATAACCAACAAGGTTTAAAAATTTAGTTTAAGTTGCATGCTTGATGAGTCATAATAGTAAATAGCATTCGGTCTCTTGTATTTTCCACAAAGCTATGGTATGATCTTTCAGGGCCTTACACAAGCAGAGCTTCAGAAGTCTAGGACCTTATATGAGAAAAAAGATTGGATAATACCATTGCATATTCTTCATTATATACCCTTAGAATAGAATACAACATTTAATATGCATTTGATAGTGTTATCATGAAGCACTCAATTTGGAATTTAAAAGGCCAAGAAATTTTTGTTGTTGAACACCAAACCTGTTCTTCGAAGCTTTCTACATATTGAAATATGCTTGAGAGGACATTGGGAAATGGGATCCAAAATAAAATTGGGATTAATTATAAATATATCTAAATTTCCTTTACTTCGGGATCTAAAGGTTGAGATCAAAATCTACCTTGACAATTTAGGCAAGGAGAGATATGAAGGTTGAGATCTGAAGGTGATATATGAAGGTGAGATCAAAATGCACCTATTCCCACAACAAAACTTAATGGCTAATGATCAAGATGACCCCATAACTTGTTCATTTAGCCTATCTCAAAAATGGTGATTTTGAAAAACTAGTCATTTACATGATTGTGTTAAATGATATTCACCTCTAACCACAGTTGCATGTATGAAATGCTCAACCCCAAATCCATCAAAATAGAGGAAATGCCACCATCTTCTAGTGGTTCTTGCAAATACATTTACGCAATGTTGGTTCTCACCCTTGTGTGCTGAAAACAACTTTAAAGTGAACCACACATTATCCATGTGCATGGTAAGCCCATGATTATAGTATTATAAATGACTTAGCTACATCTACCATCACCATGTCTCATGTGACATGAAGCCATTTCAGATATAAAACTTGATGTCTCATGTAACATGTCCAACTGTAATTTTCAATAAGGAGAGGTTTTTTCTTATGTAAAGAAATATGGTATGCATATCAAGTAGAAAAATCGTCTCATTTTATGAGCAATAGTATGTATGCTTGGGAATGATTTTTTATCTGTCTTCATGCTTCTAGGATAAGGTTAGTATTATATGTTTTTTTATTGTAATATTCCTATTAGATTTGTTTGAAACAATATTGTTCTTACCATTTTAAAATATGTGGCTACTACTATGTCTCAAACTAAAGAAGAAGATGGTTTAATAAAGGATTAATAATTTGACCTCATATATGCCAAGTCTTGTTAGTTGTATATCATTATTCTAGACAATCCTCAACACCCTTCTAAAAAACCATCCATACCAAGGGCATATCACACTATTGATGACATTATAGGTTTAGTAACTCACATTGTAATCATTTTGGGTACATGTCGCCTCCAAGTCTATGGTATTTATGGTAGTCTTTATGGATGGGTCAACAAATCCCATGGAGCAGCCATTATACCAAGTCTATTCCAATTCACTTTACAATGAACAATAAGAACCCAATACTTCATACACAACCCCCCACCCTCCCACTACTTATGGAGGACCACCTCTCCTAACTAGTTTTCCCCCTACCCTTAAGGTGCACCTCAAAATACTCCATCTTATTAGGGATTGTTAATCCTTAATAATGTTGTGTCCTTTTCCAATATCAATTTATCTTATCCTTATCCTCATCAATGGGTCAGGATTTTGTTCAACAATACCGATATCCTTACTAAATTCCTAAAAAACAATTAAAGAAAGTCAAGAATAAGAACGGTAAAAGTAATCCCAATGACCCAAACCTAACTTGGGGACAATGATGAAATCAACCTAACCAATGAAATAATGATAGGGCAACTAAAGCCTAAGTAAGCAAAGAAAGAACACTAAGATAAAGACAAACTTTCCTTGTGATCTTTATGGGGTTCAAGCACATTGTACACATCATTTTATATAGCACATGAGATTAAGTGTATGTGCACTCCCAAACCTATCAAAAGAGAATGTTCCACAACATGGAAACTATAAACTGCAACAACCCATCATTCTATAGAACTTGTTCCCACATTAATGGCTAATGATCAAGATGACCACATAACTTGTTCATTTAACCTATCTCAAAAATGGTGATTTTGTGAAACTAGTCATATACATGCTTGTGTTAAATGATATTCACCTCTAAACACAGTTTCATGTATGAAACGCTTAACCCCAAATCCATCAAAATAGAGGAAATACCACCATATTCTAATGGCTCTTGCAAATACATTCACCCAATGCCGGTCCTCACCCTTGCGTGCCTAAAACACTTTTAAATTGAACCACACATGATCCATGTGCATGGTAAGACCATAATTATAGTAGTATAAATGACTTAGCCACATCTCCCATCACCATGTCTCATGTAACATGAATCCATTTCAGATCTAAAACTTGATGTCTCATGTAACATGTCCAACTGTAATTTTCAATTGTCCTTCAAAATTTCATATTTGGAAGGATACTTGGTTTAAAGAGATTTGTAAATGTTTGTGGAAAGGGAGCATCCAATACCAAGAAGTTCCATCTAATTAAATGGAATGTAGTTAGGGATATATTACCCCCCCTTATTTTTCATGGGGTGTCCACCTAGGTTTTCATGAGGGTTTCTGGGTTGATTTCTGAGTTTTCTAGATAGGTTTGAAGCATGGCTTGACCTTGTATCAGTTGTATAATGAATTCTGGGCTAATTCCTAGGCTTTCTGGGTAGGAGCAAGGAGAGAAGAAACAACCTGGGATGCAATGGATTTAAATATGGGCACATTACAGTAGTTATCAACACAATTTTGTCATCAAACAACAACCGATATTGAAACTGTGCATGTTCTGAAGCAATAGATTTAAAACCTCAAACCTAGGCATTATTTGTACTTCTTTAACCCTCATAACAACAACAAGAGCTGCTTGAATTCAAGTATAGTCTTATTCTAAACAGCTATGGGCTTGCATGTATGTGGAATCAGCATCATAAAAAATGCAAGCAATATTTCCCAATATATATAGGTCAAGCAATATTTCTAATATATTAAATGCATATATGTATTAGGAGGGTTTATAAATATGTATCTAGGGATTTGAAAAGGGTATTAAGGGGTTTGAATAGGTACTATATGTATTTAGTTTGAGTGAGTTTGACTATGTATGAAATCATATTAGTGTTTCAATAAGTATGATCTATGTGTGAAGGTGGTGTGAAACCAATTTAGTTTGGAGTCATAGTCTTGTTTGAATATGTGTCAATTTTGAGAGAATGTTGTGTAAAGTTGAATGTAATTATTATGTATGAAGTCAAAATGTGCTCATGGAGTTGTTCCCCATCTTGAAACATTTGCTCTGACTAATATTTCATCATGTTGAGTATGGTTGTCATTGATGTCAAAGAAGTTTAGTAATGACGAAGGAATAACCTAGGACATGATGACATAGAATATAGGATGAAGTTGACATAGATAAAATCAACATGTTTTCCATGCTCTATGATGCAGGAGCATTGGCTCAGAAAGATGAAGTCATCCATGACTTCATAAAGGTCTCATATATGTAATTTTCTTTATTTTTTAAAATTTGAATAAATATGGATAAGGATTATCGATCCTTTCCACATGTAACAGTTAGGATAGAGTTAGTTGGTCTATTGAGACATTCTAGTAGTTAGTTAGTGAGTCACTAATGGGTCATAGGGTTAGTAGAGTCGAATTAGGATTGCATTCCTAAATTGTAGGATATGGAAACATAAATCCTTATTGTATTTAGTTCCATTTGAGTGCTTTAGTTAGGGGTTTTTTTGATAGTTCATAGAGCTCAGGGTAGCTCGAGGGAGTTTGGAGATTAGGTTAGAGGGAAGCCCAAAATTTAATTCCTAGCACACATATAGAGATAGAGTTCTCTGGTTGTGTTGTCCTATTTTGGAAATTCAAGCTCGAAGAGGTTTTATTAAGTATATGGAAATAAATTTTCTGCGTTTTGAATGTGAAATTATGAAATTACATTGATGTAATTATTTATTTATTTACACAGAAATTACAGTCTGTATATATGAATGCATATAGGGTGCATATTGATTGAAATTTCTAGTTGAAACTGAGAGCAACTTTTATTTAATGCACATAGTATGATCGTATCAATTGAAATCTAAGTTGATTGGTAGAAACCTATTTAGATATATTGAAGTTTACAGGAAGAATCCAAGTTTTTTTACGCAGAGTTCAAATGGAGGATTATGCACAGAAATCAATGGTTTTTTACTATTTTGGAGGCATATTGACGACATAGATTGTTTGGGTAACCGGCTCTCAATCCAACGAGGGAGATCAATCATTGTTTGGTCAATGATGGAAAGAGAATATCGTAGTAAAAAAAAATAGCCAGGAGGATAAATTATTTAAGCTAGTGCGTTGGGATCCAAAGAGTGAAGATACATGTCATATGGGTGAGTTATATGGTCTATTATTAAATGCTAATGGGTTTAGCGTATGTATAGTTGAGTGCTAGTGTAAATTAATGGGAAGACTAGCAGAGGTTGCTAAAACAAAGGAGCACGCTAGGAATAACAGAGGCTAACTAGTAATTTAGCTTTGCACAATTTTATTTTAGGTCTATATCATATGGACAGAGAGGGGAATTATGCATAAAATTGCCTAGTTTATCTTAAAGATTTAATATTTTCTTGGGATCTCATAGATTTTTATGTGTAATCCGAAAGAAGTTCATGGTTATGATAGTGTAATGGAATTTTACACTCAAAGGGATCCTCATATGATGACCTTGGACGATATAAGGCTATCATTTTTGGTATCAGAGAAGTTATAGTCTTTATTTCTAAAAATTGAGGAATTGTTAGTTTATGATGTAGGATTTTATTGTATAACAGGAAAGATCATATTTACTCCTAAATTTATAACAGATTCAGAGCAAGATATTACTGACAGGAAAGTTGTATCCAGCAATGAAATATTGTGCCAGGAGATGGATGTCATAGTTGGACGAGGTCGGGGCAGGCGAGGAAGACCTACTGCCAATGAAGAGTTAAGAGAGGAGGTGAGAACTCTTGGAGAAAGGTTGGAAGTCTTGGAGACCTCTACACATCGAGAGAACACTGGAGATACAAGTGAAGAAGAGATAACAGATGTGGAGGAGGAGATAACTGTTGAAACTCCTGAGGTAAGAATACTGAAATTAATCTTTGTTGCAGGTTGAATTTCAAAGGATGATGTACCATTCTACAATGGGAGCTTGGATCCAGAGGAACTAATTGATTAGATAAATGCTATGAAAAAACACTTCAACTATGCTAAAGTGAAGGAATATAAGCAGGTTATATTTTCTATCACAAGGTTGAGAGAGTATGCATCCTTGTGGTGGGATGGTGTACAAGAGGAGAGGATATTGAAACACAAATCCAAGATCAATAGGTGGAGAAGAATGAAAACTAAGTTAAGATGTAGGTTTCTTCCTAAATATTACAAATTGATTTTGTTTAGGAAAATATCGAATCTTAAGAAAAAGTCAATGACACTTTGAGAGTTTACTAAGGAGTTCTACAAGGTAAATATCAGATCTGGAAATATAGAGGGCACACCTGAAAGGGTATCTAGGTATGTTAATAGTATAAGGTTTGATATACAAGATGAACTAATATTGTTGTCAATGAGATATGTTGAGGAAGAATACCAGGTTACTTTGAAGGATGAGGAGAAGCTGATGAGAAAGAAGAGTCAGAAAGCAAAGGTGAAAAGCTCTGGAGAAAAGGAACAACAACAGAAAGGTGAAGCTAGCATTTCAAACCAGGAAGTACAGCCTGGTAGAACCAATGATAACAGAGGTGGAAGAGTTGCTTCAAGAGGAAGAGGCATAGGTAGAGGTGGAAAAGTGAGATGTTACACATGTGGGTAGCTTGGCCATATGCCATGGGATTGTCCAAAGAATATTGCAAGGAAACGAGAAGCACAAGTAGTGCAAGCTGAACCTGAAGCTCCAAAAGAATTAGAGGTGACTGAGAATTACCATAAAGAAGGTGAAGCCTTGTTGTTAAGGAAGGTAATTGATGAGTCAGTCCAAAGGAGGAGTTTGTTTATTCAAAGCTGAAAGTAAGTGGTGCAGATTGATTATTGATAGTGGTAGCACAACAGGATTTGAACACAAAATCCTACGACAGAATCCGACGACATCTGATGCAACGTACGGATGTGTCGGATTACAATGATGAAAAGTAATGTACCTTAAGAATTATTTTAGCAGCATCAAATTTTTGATTTCGTTAGCGTAGGTTTTTCAGCGAAGGTGTTGTCTTTGGTTATGCGACGGTGTCATGTTGAATTTGAGACAGACATATCGGTGGAGCTATCATTGGATATCTGAAAAAATAGTGTCGAATATGCGACGAGGATGTCATCGGATATCTGATAATAGGGTGTCGGATCTTCGACATGTACAGGATGTTTTTTGAAATAATATAAAGACATATTTCAAATAGTTTGATCCATATTTCCAATTGTAACTATGTTCACATCGTTGGATATTCGACGATTGTGCAATTATAAATTTAAACATTTTTAAACATTTCGACATGTTTGCTATAGAAGCAAAGAACGATTTGCAGAAATTATTTATTCCTCGACGGACGGTTTTAGGAATTGTTTTATTCTTCAACGGGTGTTTGCGGGAATTTTTTTTTCTTCGACAGACAATTTGCAGGAATTTTTTATATTCTTCGACAAACCTCCGTTTGAGAAAAAATTTATGCCTAGAACTTGATTTTTTAATATTGTCGATAGTATTCATTCACAAAGTTTGTGACAAAATTTCAAATAGAAATATTCCTGATCCAAATGAAAACAATCGACAATTGCTTGCTAGACTATGGGATGCAACGATACGTATGGGTGATGGAAAATGTTATTGTCCATGTACTCAATGTAGGGGATTTAAGAGGATAAGAATATTGATCTCAACAGCCACAAAACATTGCAGGGAACATGGACACGCTGAGGGGGGAAATGAATATCATCCATTTGTAGGTTTAGCATTATAATTTTTTTTATATTCTTTGCTTTGGTAAATGTATGTATTATTTTAATATTTCTTATATTAATGTATATCTATTGATGTTTCCATGTATTTTTAAAGGAAAGACACCCTATGACATATCATCTAGAGGAAGTGATTTCAAAACAAGTTCCAGATCAGGATCATGGAGTGTTTATTTTTAATGGAGTACAAGTGAATGATCATATTGAACAAGATGATAATATTGATAACGTAGTTGAATATGATGGTACAATTACATTGATCCATGATTTATTTAATGTTATAATGGATGATGATGATGACGATGATAATGAAAATAGTGATGACTTTGATAATGAAAACGATATACCTCTTCTCGATAAGGCATATGAACCCCTTTATAAAGGCTCCAAAACAAATCTTCTCTCTGTTGTATTGTTGATAATGAACTTGAAGGTTATGAATGGTCTTTCAAACATATCAATCACACAGATGCTAAGGTATGTAAAATAATCCATCACATATATACGATCGTGATAAAGTTTATTTGTATTTCTATAATAATTGTATTGTTAATTCATTATTGATCATAATATGGATGAAGTGTGTTTCGTTAACATTATTTATTTATTACATTAACTATAATTTTTTTTTATGTAGCTTGATAGCTGAATTTTTGTTACCACCATCAAATATTTTACCTCGCACATATCGAGATTTATCTTCCATCATGAAAGAGATTGGAATGCATTATGAAGAAATTCATGCATGCCCCGATGATTAGGTTATATATTACAATCAACATGAATTTGCAACGGAATGTCCAGAATGTCATATAAGTAGATATCGAATAGATCAAGTAAAAAAAAGGGTTCCTCACAAGGTTCTTCGTTATATTCCCATCATTGCATATTTGCAATGACTGTTCAGGTGCAAAAACATAGCGCAATTTATGGATTACCATGCCAGGAACAGAAGTTAAGATGATGTTATTCGAATGCCTGTAGATGGTTCTGCTTTTAGAGATATGGAGGAAAAGTGGCCTCACTTTAAAGAAGAACCACATAATCTTAGGATTTCTTTGGCAGCAGATTGTGTTAACCCATTTTCACAGATGAAATCCATTTACACGGTGTGGCCTATTTTTGTTATCAACAATAGCATTCCTCCATGGTTTTTAATAAAGAGGGAGCACATAATGTTGTCGATGATTATTCCAGGTATTTTGTGTCTACAACTATTTTATTTTTAATGTAGTTGTGGCATTTCATTTTTTGTATTATGTTTCCTAATTTCATTTGTATATTTTTGTATTTTACTCTTGTGCATGGTTTATATATCTTAATGGTTCTCATAATGATATATTTTATATGTACTTCAAATCAATCAGGTAAGTTCCAAGTCAAAGATATGAATGTATATATCGAACCTCTCATATATGAGCTACTAAAGTTATGGAATGGAATCACTATGTATGATGTATCCAGACCAATACGACAAAGGAAATTTCAATTCCATGCAATGGTTGTATGGACAATACACGATGCCCCAGGTTTAACCCAATTTTGTGGTTTGTATTTTTAAGTTCCACTTTAATTGCATTTAATTATATGAAGTAGTTAATATAGTTTATATATAATTATAATTGACATAGATATTCCATATCTATATAATGTATGTCTTTAGAGAAAGGGTAAATTTTCATGTCCAGTTTGTGGTCCTAAGATAAAATCTCGTTGCTCAAAAAGCTTAAGAAAGGAGGTGTTTGATGAGTATAGGAATTTCCTCTCTAAGAATAATAGGTATAGAACAACCGAAAAAAATATTTTCAATGGGAATTAGGAGACTGCATTAAAACCATGGAGAACAACACCTCACCTTTGGAAGATGCAATACAATAGAAATTGTCATCATGGTACGTATGGATCATTGTATATGAATTGCTATGTATTTCAATTTTTAGTGTGAGTTGTTTACTTTAGTGGCCATATTTGATTTATGATGTAATTTATTTATAAACTAATATTCATGATGTCCATCGTGATCATTAATACATTAATGGGCTTCCACAAGGAATGAAAAGTTATCCTATACAATTCAGCAGGCTTCCCTACTATGAGCACCTACAAATTGCTCATTAGTTTGATACAATGCATATTGGAAAGAATGTGACTGAAACATTATGGTGACTACTGGAGCTAAGGAGGGAGAAAAATAAAATTGTGAAATCTTGCAAAGACATTCAAGAAAGCAACCATGCAATGAAATACATCATCCAATTTCATAGCAATGGAGACCAAGTTAATATAAACTCAATTCCATGGATGTTTATGGAGCAGCAAAGCAATGTTGTCAAAGAAGTAATGCGGAAAATTAATTTTCCCTCTGTATTTTGTGTGAACTTGAAGAATATCATAACAAAAAAGGTGATTTTACGGGGGTCAAAACACATGATTGCCACATCTTCATCAAGGTAATTATTATTTTTATATCCATATAATTTATTTTTTTCCATTTTATTGCATATATTTTTTTCTTGTTTGTATACTCTTTGTTTAATAAATGGCGTGGTTTATATATTGATACAGTATGTTCTACCTCTCTCTCTCCTAGACAACTTTGACAAGAATCTCAAACAAGTTATATATAATATTGGTAAATACATGAGGTAACTAGCGATTAGTTACATGTGCTTAGTGTTTCTTTAATTCTCTGTATAACTTATATTTGTTTTTGTGCATTATTTCATGATATGTAATTTAATGTTTTTTTTGTTAAATATCATTATTGGTTTGCGTCACTTGTATATGGTTGACATATAAATAAATCCATAAAGAAGATATAAAGTATTGGGGGAGAGAAATTCCTCATCTCATGTGTGAAATTTAGAAGCATCCACCTTCGACATTTTTCAATGCACAGGAACACTACCTCATACACCAAGTTGAGGAAATTGAGTTGTGTGGACTTGTGCACTCAAGGTCCATGTGGATAGTTGAGAGGCACTTGAAATTTATGAAGGGTTTGGTGAGACAATGAGCACATGCTGAGGGTTCTATGATGGAAGGATATATGGTATACCAAAAATTGTTGTATGTCAGTGAATATCTTCCTTTTTTAGTGTCAAAGCTCAATTTACGTCGCATTTGTGATCTAGAATCCAATAACAAATTTGAAGGGGAGAATCCGAAGTTGAAAGATACATAGAGGAAGGTGAAAGGTAATTATTAGCTATTGGATGTTTATTATATCATTCATATTCTAATTGCATTTTCTAGTTATTGCATCAATTAAGAGCATGTACTTTGTTCAGGAAATTTACACCTGTCTTGCATTTTAATGATTATTGTCATCAAGCATTTGGTCGAGAATGGGATGCAATTCATTTATAAATCACAAACAATATTGAGTGGATGAAGGTATGGATTGAACGATGTGAACAATCGGGTCTTGGAAGATCATGGGAAGGTGTGGCTTCATTGGTAAAAGAAATGCATCACAATGGAGATAGAAATCTTACAGAAAGGGAAATCGATTTAGCATATGGTTTAAAAGATAAAATGGTAAGCATATTAATCAATCAATCTTAATCTTTTATTTTGCAAATTACATTTTGATGTACATGTTGTTCTTTTCCATGTATTGCTACATAACTATCAAATCGTTATGTAATATTTTTGTGTATTGCTTGTTGCAGGTAAAACACCATAAGGCTATGGTCTCTAATGGTTGTAGATATCGCATCAAAAAATTGTATGAAACAAAGAAAACATCAGATTATGGGATATCTATAGTCTTTAAGGTGACCAATGTTTCATCTAGAAGTGACAGACATCCAGAACTCTCTGAAAATCAATACTATGGGTATTTGGAAGATATTTTATAGTGTTACTTTAAATCCTTCAAGGTAGTTCTATTCATTGTCAAATGGTACAGGTTATGATTGAATCAACATGATCCTGATAGAACTATTATTGAACATGATAATGGATTTACCATGGTAAATACAAGGTTGTTTGAGTCGGGAACAAAGCCCTATGTTCTTCCAAGCTAATGTGAATATGTATTTTACTCGGAGGTTTTAGGTAAAGCGAGCTGGTCATTTTTTGTGAGACACGATCCAAGGGGAAGGTCAATAAAGTATAACCTAGTAGATGGTAATGAAGAGGGTGCTATAGAAGAAGAAGAATATGATGAAGAGCATGATCAACATGAGTTAGATGATGATGATGATCCAATAGAAGATGTCGAAGAATTAGTTGAATCAGATGATGTAGTAGACAATTCCCATGAAGATTATACCGACGATGACATGGTGAGCGTAACTGACTTAGATGATGATGATGATATGTCCAATCCTTACAATGTTGCCTTTGGATCTGATGATACTGATGATGACTTGGATGAAGAAGATGATGAAATATATTGAAAGGTAAATATTTAATTATACCTATTCTTTTATCATATTTTAAAAAAATGAGTTACTAACATCATCATCATCAACATCATCTTCATCATCATCATCATGTTGATCATCATTGTCACTATCAACATCATCATCATCGTTAGCACCATCATCATCATAATAGTTAAGAGCGTCATCATCATCATCATCATGACCCTCATCATCATCATCATAATCATCATTATCGTCATCATCATCATCATCGTCAACATCATCATCATCATCATCGTTGTCTTCATCATCATCGTCGTTGTCTTCATCATCATCGTCTTCATCATCACCATCATCATCATCATCTTCATCATCATTGTCGTCATCTTCATCATCATCATCTTTATCATCATCATTGTCTTCATCATCATCATCATTATGATGATGTTCAACATCATCATCTTCATCATCATCATCACCATAATCACCATCCACATCAACATCGTCATCATGTTGATAATCATTGTCTTCATCATCATCATTTTCGTTTTCATCGTCATCATTGTCTTCATCATCATCATCATATTCATCATCATCGTCATCATCGTCTTCATCATAATGATGATGATGATGATGATGATGATCATCGTCGTCGTCTTCATCCTCATGATCTACACCATCATCATCATCATGATGTTCATTATCATCATCATCTTCATCATCATGATGATGATGAATATGAACATCATTATCATCATCATCACTATCCACATCACCATCGTCATCATCATCTTCATCATCACCACCACCACCACCATCATCATCATCATTGTCGTCTTCATCGTCATCATTGTCTTCATCATCATCGTCATCATTGTCTTCATGATGATGATGATGATCACCACCATCATCATCATCGTCGTCATCATCTTCATTCTCATGATAATCATCATCATAATTATGATCATCATCATCATCATCATCATCATGTTCATTATCATCGTCTTCATCGTCATCATTGTCTTCATCATCATCTTCATCGTCGTCTTCATCCCCATGATAATCATCATCATCATCATGATGTTCATTATTATCATCTTCATGATGATGATAATGATGAAGATGATCATCATAATCACCATCATCACCATCCACATCACCAACGTCATCATGTTGATCATCATCACCATCATCGTCATCATCATCGTCGTCTTCATCGTCATCATTGTCTTCATCATTATCATTGTCTTCATCTTCATTGTTGTCATCGTATTCATCATCATCATCACCATCATCATCATTGTCGTCATCATTGTCGTCGTCTTCATCGTCATCATTGTCTTCATAATCATCACTATCTTCATCATCGTTGTCATCATCGTCTTCATCATCATCATCATCAACATCGCCATCATCGTTTTCATCGTCATCATTGTCTTCATCATCATCATTGGCTTCATCATCATCATCGTCATGATCATCATTGTCTTCATCATCATGTCAATCATCATCATGATCATCTTCTTCATCATCATCATTATCATGATGTTCAACATCATCGTATTAGATTAACATTAAATTTAGATTTTTATTTCTTGACATTTTTTATTATTAAGATAAAAGTGACTTTATGACAAAGTCAAAAGTTATCTGAAAGTTATAATTTAAGATAGATTGTATGAATAATATGATCTCTCTCAATTTCAAAGTAAATATAATGACAATGACTAATTTTGTGAAAATAAACATAAGGTTAATCAAAGTATTATTTGTTCTTTTTATATTAAATATTTATTTTGTGAAGTATTTTTTTAATAATTTTATTAGTAATATTAATTACTTATTAACAACCTTTTCATATGAATGGTAAAGTATCATAACAAAAATACTATGATTTATCTAAATTCATTAAAAAATACTCAATTTCAATGAACATAGGTACATGTAAGATTGATATGCCCAACAATGGAAGACAAGGATTATGGTTTACCATCACCTTTAATGCATTTAGGTAAATGGAAATGATTTGATGTTTAATTATTTTGGAAAGGTTTTAATGTAAATAGTTCCACAAGTAGATGTTTGATATATTTGAATGATGACGAAGATGATGATGATCAAAATGATGATGATGATGATGAAGATGATGGTGATCATCATCATTTCCATCATCATCACCATCATCATCACCATCATCATCGCCATTACCATCATCATCATGATTGATGATGATGATGGTGATGATGATGATGATGATGACGATGATGGTGATGATAATGATGATGATGACGATGAGGGTCATGATGATGATGATGGCGATGATGATGACGAGGGTCGTGATGATGAATATGATGATGATGAAGAGGAATATGATGATGATAATGATGTTGATGATGATGATGATGATGAAGACGACAGTGACAACGACGACGACGACGACGACGATGATGATGACGATGAGGGTCATGATGATGAAGAAAATGATGATGAAGAGGATGATGATGATGATGATGATGTTGATGATGATGATTAGGAGGAGAAGGAGGGTCATGATGATCAAGATGATGATGATTAAGAATACGACGACAACGACGATGGTGATGATGGAAATGATGATGATGATGATGATGATGATGATGATGATGATGACGACGACGATGATGATGGTGATGATGGTGATTATGGTGATAATCATAATTTCCATCATAAGAAAATCATACAATACCAAATGATTGATAACAACATAAAGGTAAGTACATGGGGCATTAGAATATGGCACATTAGACGAGTAAGTACATGGCACATTAGATGCCACATTAGATGGCACATTAAGTAAGTACATGGCACATTGAATGGGTAAGTACAGACATTAAATGATTGATATCAACCTAAAGTCTAGACAAGACATTTGTTTTAAATAACGCATTCAATTATTGACATCGGTTTTATGGCCATTGTCAACGTAATAAAATACATTTACCATTATAGACACTGGCATAATGATTTGTTGACCTCTCGCACCTATGAAAATTTCCATTATAGCATTTTGTATGTCCTTCGTCCCTTCGATGAGTATTGTTGACCTCTTGTGCCTGCATAAATTTCCATTAATACAACGTTTTTCCCATCCTTCGTCGGATGAAAAATAGACACCAACATCACGATTTGTCAACCTCGTGTGCCTATGGAAATTGCCATTTCAGTGTTTTGTATGTCCTTAGGCCCTCTGATGAGTATTTTTGACCTCTCACTCCTACAGAAATTGCCATTACATCATTTTTCCCATCCTTAATCCCTCTGATGAGTAAGGTTTCAGAGGAGATTGTTACAACTTTCTTTACAGTTACCAAGGGCCAACGATTTGGAGAGATCCATTACACTGACTATGAAGGGCCAATGACCGGTAAGTCACTTACCAACCTTTCTTTCGATGCCCTATATAATTAGGTGTTTAATTGAGTAAGATGTATGTGTTTTCTTGAGTGTTGGTCTATGGTTATTGGATCCAGGTCGTGACTATTTGAAGGTTGCTAGATATGGCTTCTGATTGTTTCAAGGATGCTATGGCTGGGTTGTGACAGTTTGAGCCCGCCCATTTCCGCATTTTGTGCAAATTAGAATATAACCATAACCCTAAATGTCATTATGTTGACTTGAACTATCTCAAGTGGAATTTTGTGCTCATACATTATACATTGTTTCTGTAAACCACAAAACCAACACTTTGTCCATTGAAGAGAAATCTTATGTGGACCCATCATGGTGATGTCACTTTAGCCTTGTTACATAATGAGTGGGGGGGTTATATTTGTTTGAGGTGGACCAATTGAAACTTGTTCATTCCAATAGATTATGTCCAATGCTTCTAGTAGTTCAATCATACCTCTGCAATTATGGTAGTTGAAGCATGCATATGTAACATTGGTAGGTTACTGGAGTAGAAAATTCTGTTAATTGAAGTTAGAGGATGATAGAATGACTCAATTACCAGAGAAGCGAGTCTTACAATTGACTAGTTAGATTGTTGTAATCCTGACATAAGTAATCATTCAATTGTACCTTTCATTGGGGATTTGCAAAAGGAAATTCAAGATGTTGGGGTAGGAATGTTTACGAACGCTTCACTTATGGGAACTTCTACAAATCCTCCACCAATTCCCACCATGTAGGCTACTGTATTTTTCACCATATAATTTGTGTTTATATTCCCATTATTCATTTTCCTAACCCATTCTGGAAGATGACTCTATGCCATTGCATGCAGTCTCATCAGAATGTTTATTGGTTGAAGAAGAAGACAAAGTAGTGCCCAATTCTTCAGAATGTGGTGCATTTGAGACGATCTTACCATTATTTGTTGTAGAATATTTATACTGAGCTATTCCAATGGATTTGATAGATTTATATCAAAGTCTTCCCTTACACGAGGAATACGACTTCGTCACTTTTCACAACTTGGCTGTTAAAATCCCAGTTTGCATGATTTCTTGGATGATGTTGTATCTTTAGATGAATATAACCTCAAAGTTATGAATATTGAGTTACATCCACACAAGGAAATATTTTGTGGGGTCAATGGGGTATTACTTAGTTTAATTATACCTAAGTATATGAGCATTCTTTTCATTTTCCTCTATTTGATTAGGTATATTTGGAAGCATTCATATAGGTAAATTTTATCCCTCCATTATGATGCATTTGAACCTTTTTCCATCCAAATTTTCCCTAGGGTCAAACCTTTTGGAAGTTGGTACATCATCCAATCCTATGTACATTTCCCACCATTCTCATTTAAGAGCCTACTAGGCATAGGACACTATAGTCAACACCCTATTTCTCATAGGCTTAGGATCTCTATTAGTACCATCATGACTTGGAGTTTGAAACAACATATTTATCTCTCGTATTTTTTTGGATAGTTCTTAATGGGATCCCTAGATTTTGTCTTTTTACATCAGTAGTTGTTAAAATACCTGCTTTTGAATATGTTCCTATTGCTTCACTGCTTATTTCTATTGTTCGAAATAACCTTTTATCCCTGGAGGGAACATCATGATGAGTTAACATAACTAGCTCATATCCTATTTGCAACTTTATTCTTACCTTGGAATGACTTGTTCCCTTGAGAAACTTGTTTCCTCCATTGTATTATAGCATTCTTTATTCCTTTTCAAGCTTATAAATGAAAAAGGAAAATACATGGAAAATATAAAATGCAAAAAGGGGATTAGTGAATTCATTTTTATTTTATCATGAATAGAAATGGAAATGGTTGAACCTTGTCATCCTCGAACATGACACATCTTACCATCAGTTATAAGTACACCCAGTTCAGATGAATTTTCCTTAGGAAACTGTACCATAATTTTGAATAGCACTCCACCAATGGGTTATCCTTCCCGAAATTATGGGGCATTCGTCAATGCAACTAGAGTATTGTGTATTGTTTGTGGCCATGCTTGTTTATTGTTGAGCATGTGTATGTCTACTTTAGGAATTTATTACATAATTGGGAAATCATCTTGTTTTGTTTGAATGTGCCTATCAAGTCTTGCATCTATGGTTCTCCTCCTTAGTCTTTCAACCACAACTACTGATTATTGAGTTAATGTATATTAGCCATCATCTTTAATTCTGACGTCACACATTGGGGCATTCATTATAATAATATTATAATAATATTCTAACCTCATTTATATAAACATTTGTATATGATACATATCCTTGCTAGCATCACCAATAATTCATCTCCCTTTGGTAGAGCATTATTTTGCATCCTTAATAATCTAGAAACCCTAATGATGGAAATGCAAAGAGAAGAATGGAAAATCACATGGAATTTACCATTGTAGGTGATGAGTCCCCTTGGGTTGAAGGATAGATTTGTGAAAGGTCTTCAAGAGCGATCCACTTATTGGAGGATTATACATACATAGCTACAATTCCTTGCAAGCTAAGACGTTGACCTGATCTCCAATAAAAGATATGTATCAATATATACTCAATTAACCTTAGATCTACTACTGTAAATAAAATCACTGACAATGCAGAGTTTATAAACCATAGTACCATTAAGGATATGAGACCTCCCTTGAGTTTGTAGGGTTTACAGGTCCAAGGTATGACCAGGACTAAGACAATGAAGATGCCCTAGGATGAATAAAGAACCCTGTAAGGTTGGAGCCAAGGTAGTAATGAGAGATCCCTGTATAGGTTATAGAGATGGGGAATGAATTTAAGGCATAGGTGTACACTAGGTTATACATTGGAGGGTTCAAGTATTAAATAAAAACTGTATTGTGCTTGTTGACTCAATGTCATGGGTTTGGTAAGACTCTGCCTTGAGTTTTAGGACCTAAAATGACCTGATATTTTGCACATTGTGGATCGCATAAGGAACATCCTTAATAATTAATGTTGTAATGTCTCATTAAAGACCCTCTATAATGAAGTAGCATATAATTATGTAATTTTTTTTTCTTTACAACACTTTTATTACATTTAAAGTGATACACCATGAGACGGTTATGACTACGGTATATTTTAACATATGTAAATATTTGCTTTTTTGCTTTTAATGAAAGATATCCATGGCTTACTAGGAAAAGAGAAACTTAGAGAGATGAATGGGGGTGATATTAAGAATTTAATGTCCCAAGTCTGGTATACATACATGAACACTCTTCAATTCTATAAATTATATTGAAATTTATGAACTTGAATTAATTTACACAATGACTTCTTGGACTGGGAAAATAAGGGGTTTCTTTTGGGAAATTTGCAGGAAAAAAGAGTGAGCAGGGGAAAAAAAAAATAGATGTAAGAAATGGAATTTCCTCTCCCCTAACACAATTATATATGGTTCCATTTAGGGTTTAGAGTCCTCCTTGCGAAAACCTACTACCACGCTTCTGGGCAGCCAAACTGTGAAACTAAGGAGAGTAGTTCGGTCTGTTTCAACCAGAGTATTATGGAAAATTGTAGAGGTTTGTTCTAGAATTAATATAACATAAATAAAGTATTTAAATAGTTTACTAATTTTCTGAAAATATCTAAGAATTTTTGGTTGAATTTGGGGATTTTTGGCGGTTTTGGTCAAGGGAAACTCTACGCAGAGGAGGATCCCAAAAGGTGGTACGAAACCAACAAAAAAATGTTCTAGATATGGATATGGGAATTTAGTACTGTTACTGACCCACGAGAACTGACATATCTCATTTTTATTTTACCGAACTTGTTTTACATCAGTTTTAGTAAAACTAGTTATTAAATGCTAGTACTCTAGCTAGGGTCTTAAAAAAGCAGTTAAATCAACTCAAATCCATTTATGTAAAACATGAAATTTGTAAAAGAGATAAATATAATCTCTATAAACATGAATACTCCCTTAAATCACTTCTCAAGCATAGAATATTTATTACATCACTCAAATTTACTCAATCCCCCCCATACATTGATAAGATAGGCCCTTTTGATGAAAATGAGACAATATTATTTAGGGGCAGAGATATCTCAAAATGATAAATGTAATTTTCAGAAAATTATGACACTATAGAACATAAATTACATTATTGACTGATAATTACAAATATGCTTCCAAAATTAAGGGGCAAGAGGCACGGATCATGTCCATCAAGGGACTGTGAGAATAGGTGAAGCATGGGATTCACTAGAGCTCGACCTGAAATTGAAGGAGGCTGAAAATAGCTCTTATTATCCTCCAATTTCTTCAAGATAGTGCTCCATACCTGCAATGGAAGAGAAGGGGATGGAATGCTGGGGCTCATCTCCCATTAGTTTGAGGCACAACACTCAGAAGTAATGCTCACACAAGCATAACTCAACATACACAACAACCAAACTAAATAATGGAGCTGTAATACTTCTTTTATAGAATTAATGTTGACCTGTTGAGCAAGTTACTTGGCTTGGTGACTTGTGAGAATAGGTCACCCATGAGTGGACATACTTTGTTTCTTTTCTTTGCTTTTCCTTTCCTTATTTTTCCTCTCTTTTTGACTTGCCTCCTTTTCTTAACTTTCCTGCTTTTCCTGTTTTATCCTGCTTTCTGGATTTATGCTGCTTTTCCTGAAATATTCCCCTTTTCTCATTTTTTGCAACATGTTTGGACTCTAGTGCTTACTTGACTTGGAAATTTTATTTCCACATAATTTAATTGTATAATTAATAAAAGGATGGAATTAAATTAAATACATGACTCAAAATAATTATTAGAAATATTTTTCATAGGAAGAATAATTAATGTCAATTTAAGCCCCTAGGAATTTCATCAGGGATGATTTTAAGGAACCATACTTATTTAAAAGTGTATAAATGTTGGCGAATATTACCAATTCTTAAAACGCCAACTATAAAATAATTGGCGATATTTTTCAAAACATATTTTAATTTACAAGAATTTTATATTGTTTATATAATAATTTGGCGATTTTTAGGGTGAAAAATTTTTACCCCATCAAAATTGAGCGAAATAGGGCTTCAAAAAATGCAAAATGGCGAATCTTTTTGCGAGAAAAACATGGAAAAATATCCCACTGGGCTAAGATTCGCCCCTAAAATTATCCCTTAATTTCATCATGGTCAACACTTTTAATGTCCCCAAATATGGGGACATGACAGTCCTCCCCTCCCAAATATGCTTGTCCTCAAGCAGAAGCACTCCAGAGTGGTGCAAATTTTATCATCATGTAGGATAACTAGAGCATGAATCCATTGTGCAAAAAGGTTTACTTTCTCCATCAAGCTAGCCTATAAAGTTTCTCTAAAACAAGCAATGCCAGGGTCCCATTTCTCGCATTGCACCCCCTTCAGTGAGAATTCCTTCCCACACAACTTATTAGGAAAATTTATGCCCGGATCCCATTTTCTCAACTGTAAGTATCCAAACATTAGAATCCACCATATAAATTTATCATCACAGGGAATGACATTCATGCTGTGGAAATCATACCACTGTACTAAAAACTGGAAATTCTCAATGCAAAGTTGGAAATCTGTCAGATTTTCCCACCCAACATAATGTTCCTTATTTGCTTGATGCACATCAACATTGAATCTCACAATGATGTTGCTGCAAAGACATAGGTGTGACTCCCATGTTCAACACCAATGATTATAGACATCATCCAACCAACAAGGATTCCCAAACTGTTCACAATAAGATGGTGCATCACAATTATCTCCAAAAATGCAAGCATGAAAAATAAAAAAAGTGTCCCATCATCCAATCTGAGAGGGTACTGATACTCCAACCAAAAGTTCCATGTGAACACTTCCAATGGCTCAAATATCTACCACTGGTCATAGGGTACAAGAATCCATCCAACATTGTGTATTCCCTCCACCAAGACCACTTGATGCAAGATGTTTTTCTCATCAACTCCTCTTGGTAGTTTGATTGCTCAGCTTCCTTCCACTTCTCATGAGCAAAAGTTTTTTCTGAAAGAAGACTCCATGTGTGACATTTAATATTCCACCTAGTACACATGTGGTTGGATGGAATCAAGTGAAAACAATATGTGCCTATGTGGCTGATGGGAGGGCGATGGTGCGTTCCACAAGTCATCATGAACACCTAGGAAAGTCTCTAGCTCTTCCTGTTGCACCAACAAGGAAAATTCCTTCTCCCAAATTTCGTTCTCACTTGATGAGGATGAAATAGAAGTGTCTATAGAAATATGAATCATATCTCTACAATAATTATCCACCCAACTTATGGCTGCCCCATCTTCATCCTCATCTAAGTCTCCCATGGGGAAGAGATTCTTTTCAAGAAACAATTCCAGTTTTTTCTAGAAAAGGCCAAGTGCTTGGTTCTCATCAAACTTGTCTTTACACTACTCAAGCAAAAAAAAATTAGAATGCACCTCATGTGCATGTGTATGGAAGGTATTCAAATGGATGCAATTTAAATCCTTGTGGCTTCCCACATGTCAAGACAATGTCGTTCACAACAAAAAATTTATTGCAGAAATTAAATTCTTCATCTCCTACCTTCTTCACTTCAAAGGTGTCTCGATCCACCCAATCAATGGATGAATAAGGAATTTTATTTGCTGACCCATAAGGAATGTGATAATCCATCTTTATGGTATAGAAGAACACTTTATCCTTCCTCTCAACCTCAATGAGTGCTTGGCCAATATTCTCTTCCTCATAGATTTTCACAAGAACCTGCAAATCTAAGTGCATCTCACGATCCACCATCTCATGAGATTCCTCCCTCTGTTAAAGAATACAATCATCCTTATGAATATGTCTGAATGGTGTGTATGAGGGTAGGTAATACCTTCTCAACTTCTCATGAATTTTCTCTATCTCCATCTTGGATTCTTGGAGTGCACATTGATTGCTCTTCAAGGAATCTTGGGTGGTCAATAAATCTTGTGAGATCTTGAAAATTTCTTCTCCATCCTTCAAGGATGATCCTTATAAAACATCAGCAAGCTCAATCAAATAATCTCTATTAGAAATCAATTGTAAGAATTCCCCTTGTATTGTAGACAATTCCTTCTGCATCTCCTCCTTGGATTCAAGAGAAGATTGGTCTTTCGATGAAGTAGCTATCCAACACTGGTGTGCCACTGAAGAATGTGTGTCTTAGAGAAGGTGTAAATTCTTTTGAATCTTATTTTCATCAATTTTAAAAGGCCAAGGAAATGAGTGGGGTTATTGAGGAAACTCATCCCCTTCTTCTTTCTTGCAATTTTCTTGTTGTGACTTGCACTTCTCTTTTTGAATCTTTCTTTCTGCTTTCCCCCCTGCAATACTAGATGGCTCATAGCTCTCCACAATGGTGATAGTGGGATTGGTATTCTCATTAAGTTCAATCCTATCCTATCATGTGGATTCAAATTCATCATGCTGCAAGAGAGTCCAAAATTCATAACTGTGTGCATCCCTTTGCACCATATTTTTCTCCTTCAGATTTCCTAGTTCACACCTAACTGGTGGGGGCTTGTCTTCCACTTCAATGGGAAGTTCAAATGATGAATTCAGATATGAGATTTATTCTTATGTTGGATCTATTCCAAAATATTCCTTCACCATATTATCTCCATTGACACCCTCACCCTTATTTGCACTGATTGTGTGATCCCTAACAGAGAAACTAGGACTGAATTTATCTCTGTCATAATTGGCCTTCCTCTTGCAGTCCTCAGATGCAAGTAGAGAATTTTTTTCTTTCCATGGATTAGAGGGATGTAAATGAACATTAACACTACAAAAATAAGAACCTTCATTACACATTTTCTTCACCTTATCCTCTTCTTGTACAGACACTATGGAATCCTGTTCTTCCACCAAACGTTTTGCTTCGCATCTTGCTGAGATGTGCTTAATTTATGTTTCCTTGTGAGGCTCAAGGGGTGACTATAAAGATGAATTGTGTTTCTCTTTTGGATCAAATACAAAATATGTCTCACCATCATCAATATTCTCCATCTCTTTTGCACTTATCTTGAAATCAACCACAAAGAAATTTGGAGTCATTTCACCTTCCACGTTACAAACAACTAGATGTTGGACTGTTGGATCTTTAGTTGTGCAAGGATCTTGTTCATATCCTTATGATGAAGGATTTGGTGACTCATCATCCTCATGGATGCTGCAAATAGGTTGATATCTCTTTGGGAAAAACCCAAATAATTTATCAAAGAAACCATGTGCAGATGGCTCTAAGGAATCTTCACTTTTGGTCCTCTTTTCTTCCCTTTTACTTTGAGAAGTGGAACAACTTAGTTCCTCTATGGATTATTTTCTACTCTTGAAAGAGTAATAATCTACATTATTCGGATAAAATTCAAATCTGCAATAAAAATAATCTGTTAAAGGAATGGATTTAAAAATCACTTCCCCCAAGGCAAGATACTCTTTGTAGTGGTGGGGCAAGTTTTTAGCTGCATCTATCATCTTTGCTAAATCCTTCTTCGGATTAGACATGGGTATTTCAACATTGATTTATTCATACTCCATATGGTCATAAAGTAACCATCCATGTCTCTTGACATTTTCAACCCATCATTAACATAGATCAACTCTTATTCTTCAATAAACTGATCAAAGTCATCATCTTCAACTACTGGCACAACCCTCCTGGTTGCAACTTGAATTGGTGATTTGTAAAATTAGTCAATAGAGAGCCTTCTTTCCATTGGAGTGGAGGAAAGTGATATGATACCACTATTATATCCCAAGTCTGGTGTAAATACCTGAACACTCTTCAATTCTGTAAATTATATTAAAATTTCTGAACTTGAATTAATTTACACAATGACATCTCGGACTGGGAAAACAAGGGGTTTCTTCTGGGAAATTTGTTGGAAAAAGGAGTGAGTAGTGGATAGAAAAAAAAGATATTTCAGCCATGAAATTGTAATGTCCCGGTTTTGACCCCGTTACATTAAGTGTATATGATGTATATATTGTAATGATCATGGTGTGGAGCTAAAGGCCAAGGCCCCGCCGTTGATCGGTTATGCTATGTTTTGGGATTTAAATTGTCACCGATGGTATATCGGGGCATCTGGCATATATTATGTTGGCCATCATGTAAATATGCATCATAATTAATTAATGGACACAACCAGCTACGGTCGCGGCAACCAAATTGAATGGGGCATGATTTCCTAAGGATAGGGGGGGGGGATATTTAACCTATGGACCATGGGGAAAAGCCAATGTCTATGAGAAAACCCATCAAAGTGTCAACTACCTTTCTTGTCTTTTTCCCCAATCATTTATTTCTGCCAGAATGTGGTTGAGTTAGTTATTGCATGGAATGGGAAGAGTATGGGCAACCAAATTCGAATTGGGCAGAGACCCATTTTTGAAAATCATGTTCTAACTTCCTTGGCAAGGAAAATGCCCAGAAACGTATGCCATTCTGCTATGCATTCACGTTTTTCAGTTTCCTCATGTTTTGGGAGCAGCGGGAATTTTTCCTGTGTCTTTCATTCCACGTTTTTGGTTGCTGGCTTCATTTTTCCCATGAATGGGAGGTTGTTTTTGTAGTGCTGGGGATTGGGTTGTTTTCCTCACGTTCTTGGAGCTGCTGATGCATTTTCCATTCACTATTTGGTGGTTTCATGTGTTTTTACCATGGCTGTGAAGGGCCACTCACGTTTTTGATTGTCTCAGCGACTTTTGGCCTCACACAAAGGCTATTTGGGACGTTTTTACCTGTTGAGAGTTGTGCTCACTAATAAGCTTCAGGACTATGTGTTTTTCTCCATATTGTGATCCATTTTTGCTGTTACGTTTGGGGCTGTGTAATTCATTTTTCCCTGTTTAAGCTGTGAGAGCTGAATTGATTGCCTGAGTGCAATTGTTGGTCTTTGGACTGTGTGAGGAGTAAGGGTGTTGACTTGGTTGCTTGATAAACCTGGTGCTAGAAACCACACAAACCGAGCTAGAGTGCTTGCCTTCTTCTCCATCACCCCTGAATAGCACTGGAAGGGAATGCAGGGCCTGAGGGACTGTGTAGCAGAGAAGGGACTGATTCCTTGTGTTGGGTGTGGATGGGTGTCTTAGAGGTCAGGCTAGTTCGAGTGTAGGTGTTCTTGGCTCTGTAATGAGCTCACCAGCTTAGAAAATTGCCTTCATCAACTCCTTAATGGCCTGATAAACCCAACTTGGTTGGCTTGGCTGTGTGTTTTTGTGTATCCTGGCTATGTGTAAGCCTGCTAGTTCCCTTACTCCTTGGAGAATCATGCCCAGCTCGGGGGTGGCAGCGTTGCTGAGAGATTGAGGAGCACGCTGGCCTATGGTAGGGTGGAACATTGCAGCGACATAGCTGGTTGCGGAGCAAAGCTTTCATAAGATAAGTAATCTTGTGCATTTTACCTCTGCAATTCTATAATTACTGTTAATTAAATAGAAATGAACATGTTGAAATAATGATTGTGTGAATGCATGTTGTTTCCGCTGTGCAAGATGAATTAATTCAGTTGTGTATGATGAACAATTGTATATGTGCATGTTTTTGCTTCAATGCATTCTACTTCAGCATTATTTTTCGCCATTTTACTTCCTGTACATGTTCATGAGGCTGTTAGTATGCTTGGTGAATGCCATGGATCGTGTCCTCTATGCCGGTCGGAGGCATGGGGACGTGACAAAATGGTATCAGAGCATTGGGTTGCAGCATGGGCCTGCATGAGCCGCCAAGATGCAGTAACAGGGGTTACATTCCATTTTTCCCAGCAGAAGTCT
>LPNX010064118.1:0-21108 GCA_001517045.1 Pseudotsuga menziesii
CAAGAACCATACCTTTGAAGCGCTCCGGCTGGTCACTACAAGATCCTGAACCGACTTATTGTCTACAAAAATAGGGTATCAAGTGCAAAAACAGGGGAGTGGGGGTCAAACGATACCTTCAGCCTAGAAATATGAAGTTGATGTGTTTTTTTGGCCATGCATTGGATGCATTTGGTAAGTCTACGTGGAGGAGGTGCATTCGAATGGCCTGTTCTCGAGGGGATGTAGGGCTTTGATGCTTCTATATAGGTAATGATACGGTGCTAGTTCTAGTACCTAATTCATAATTGACATATATAGGAACATAATTTTCCTTTGGAACGTGCTTAACCGGGTTTGCTTCAATGATGCAGCAGGGATAAAGATGGTCAAGAGAAAATTCATGCAATTGCTTTGTTGGATCTCTGAAGATCAAGGTGCATGGCACTAATATTACTAATAGAAGGTATACAACTTACAAAAATTACACTTCATTGCCAAATTTGCAATTTTCCATGACACAATTAAAAATGACTAACATAAATGACTAATTCATATTCTTCTAGCTAGTCATTTTTTATGCCGTGACTAAATTAGTCGTTAATTTTAGTCGTTTATAGTTGGGTCAATCAAAATTGCTCATATTTAGTAGTAAATCACTTGGAAAACCTGTGGTGACTAGAAATTTTAGTCACCTAGTAGCTAATTGCTCATTTTGTACTAGTGCAACCTCACTTCTGCCTATGTAGTAATTGATAAATAAAAAAATAGATCTTCAAAATAAATTGCGCCAACTGTTGCTGCTAATTCTATCGCATACGAGACAACAAGGACTCGACCTCAATATCTCCACCAAACTAACATTATAAAATATACAAATTATTAAAGCTTAACTATTTATATCAGAAAACGATGCAAGGAATGCTTGAGCACAAGAATTCAAATTCAAGGATAAGAAGAAATGGTGTTTAAAGCTACTCCAAATTGTAATGTGAATAGAAATGTATAGTATTTGTATAATCTACCCACATCTTGACATTGCTTGATGAATCCTCTTCCTTGATTTGTCTGGTATGTATTTCTAGTTTAAGTCACAGGCCACATCCCCTACACTTCGTCAAAATTCAAACAGTGATGGGAGGTTATTCTAGATCCATCATGTAATGCCCCATATTTTAGACTAGGCTTATTTCAAGTTATATATATCACACTTTATTGCTTATTACATTTTGGACCTTGCTCGACTCAATAACTTTACTTATGATGTGATGGGACCAAGATTATGTAATGCCCCATATTTTAGACTAGGCTTAAGTTTCAAGTTATATATATCAAACTTTATTTCTTATTACATTTTGGAGCTTGCTCTACTCAATAACTTTACTTGCGATGTGATGGGACCAAGATTATGAAGTGACTATGTTTATTATGACATTGTGATTATGATGTTACTATGGTTATGATGTCACCATGATTATAATGTTGCTATGTTTATGCAGTTACGATGTGTTAATTATCATAGGATTACTATATTTTTACGATGATAGTGTATGTTGAAATGTGATCATTTATCAAATGTGAAGTATATGATCTGTGATACATGGATACTATGTTACGGTATGACCAATTGAATTATTATATGTCATGTCTACCTATGATGAATTAAATTATCATATGAAATAATGATGAGGATGATGATGTGATCAATTAATTATTAAAAGAAATTACTTGTGATATATGTGTATTTGTGAAGTACTAACCCACAGGACATTGCCTCTACGTGATAATCGAATAATTGATCTGATATGTGGAGTAGTGACTTGTTACGCAGTAAACCTTAGCGAGGAGGGAGTTAACTCAGGTATTGAGGAGATGGGAAACGGGGGTATTGAGGAGGTGGCAAACTCAAAATAGGAAGGGAAATTGAACCATGGAGATGAATTATAGATGGAGGGATGTTGAACTATGGAAATATGCTATTCGGATTATTATATTGTGGGCAGGGATAATTTTAGGGGCGAATTTTAGCCTAGTGGGCTATTTTTGCATGTTTTTCTCCCAAAAAAGATTCGCCATTTTGCATTTTTTGAAGCCTTGTTTCACCCATTTTTGATGGGGTAAAATTTTTTCACCATTAGAGGAAATTTCAACCCAAAAGGGGCCTTCTAAAATGAAATCAACAAATATATAAAATAATGCCATGTAGATAATTTTTTAATATATTAATTTTACTTTTCACTCTTATCGAAACTGCCCAGAATTAATTCACTTTTATCAAAGCTGCTCGAAATATTTATTTCAGATTAAAATAAAATTTATAAAAACTAACTTCGATGAAATGTTTGACCAGAACTAATTATAGAAATATTTTGAATAAGAAGAGCTTTAGTGGCCATCCGAGTAAAAGGAAAAGTTGGTGTAAAAATTTACAAAATTTGGTTTATTAGGATATTTTGTCTTTATGTTCTAAATATTATCTTTTTAGAGCAAGATTTATATTTTTTATTAAATTTAAATGCCAAAGGTTTGTTTAAATGCCAAAATTTGGTTTATTAGGATAATAAACCTCAAACTAAAATGATTCTACATTGATTAATATTATTTATTTGTATAAATGATCATTATTTTAACTCTGTTTTAACAAATGTTTTAATAATTTAATATATATATTTCAAAATAAAATAAAAATGATTTGAGTACCATAATAAAATTAAATGTGAAATTTGAGATGTTTGCTAATATATTCATAACACTTTCCCATAATGCCTCACAACACTTTCCCATAATGCCTCACATTTCCACCATTTATTTCTACAAAATTTAGAAAACAATTTATGAAAAATGGCTCATAAATAAGCAGGAACCTCCCCAACCCAAATGTAAAAAGATAAAATTTAATGAACCGTTTGGGTTCAGTTCATCTGGCTCCAGCAAGAAATGCATGTGATCTTCCTGGAGACCATGTCCGGCATCCACCTGGCTCTGGAAATAAATGCATTCGATCTTCCTCGAGACCCTGTCCGACATCCACCATAAGAGATTTAAAAATTTTTGCCATTCGCCATATTAGCTTTAAAAAGATTGGGGTTATTGATGTTAAAATATATATCCAGCTCTACTAGATATCTTTGTTGGATCCTCGGCCATTGAGAGCATAGCTTTTTTGTTGGATCCTCGGCCATTGAGAGAAAAAATGGGCGCAAATAAAAAATGGAAACCCTCAGCTAAATGCTTGGCGCCAATAACAAATGGAAATCCTTTGATTTTGATTTTAGAGGTTGCTTGGGGCGAATCTGATGAAAACCCTAGGATTTCACAGGTAGATGTTCAATTTTTTTCCAAATTATTCTATTTAAACTTTCATTTTCCCTCTTAGAGAAGTTTACATTGAAGTGTGAATTTGTGTGACTGATGCTTGATCACCATGGCAGGATCTGAGATTAAGCTGCATTGGCCAGGAGAGTCGTAGCCGGCATAGGGGATTGGTATTTCACCAAGCAAGGTGTTGGATTCCACCTTCAATATACTTCGCTGCCTTCAACACAGCACTGCCAAATGTTGACCCAGGCTAGAACTCAAAAGGTGAAGGTTTTCTGCTGATTGTGACTGCTGTTTTCACCAATATGCATGCCCATGATTTTCCATGACTGCTCTAGAATGTTGATTTAGGGATGGAATTAACTTAGCGCTCAAAGTTTGTTGTTTGAATTATTTATAAGTGTTGATTCAAAGCTTCTTCCTACTGAAATTCATTGAGGGACCGCCCAGATTGTTGGTTTATGGTGATTTTAGGGTCATATATGCCCAGAACTACCCTTTAATGCACAGATCTATCCTCAAATTTAACCCAGATTTGTTTTTAGGTCTGGTTACACCTTGGTCTATGATGAAAAGTGACCAGGATTATGATTCTCTACCCTGACATGATGAAATACTCAGATCTGTTACATGGATTGAATATGATTTTCGTTTTTTCTACCACAACTCCAGATTTGCTATATTTATTATAGCATATACATACCTTTGTTGTTGTCCACCCCATGCCATAGTAGAGCTGTGTCTTGTATGCCATATTCCTATCTCAATGGTGTGAATCTTAGCTGACATATACAAGGATCATGTACATGTATAGAAGTGCATTGCTTCCCTTGACATGTTTCCATCCATTTTGAAATAAATAGTCTCCTAATGCTTCATGGGAATCTTGTTGAATATGAAAAGATTTATTCAGTCCTTTAGTTGTCTTCTTCTTTGGCCTAGTATTTTTCACCTTTGTATTCCTTTGATGAAAATATCCATGTAGTGATCTATATACCTTGTATTCCTCTTCAACTATTCTCACATATGGTGTTATAGTTGGAGGTTGCGTTCATCTAAAAATCAACAATTTAGGGGTCCAAGCTGCCACCAATTATGACTTGTATAAAATGTTACAGGGAAGGTCACTTATGTAAATAATTCCATCAATATTCGTTGAGAGGGTGCTTCCCAAGGATCATCCATCCGTTGATTTATAAACTTCATGAAAGACATCACAATTGTTTTAGATGCAATTTTTTTTTGGTCAATGTCATATGATCACAAGACCACCTTTTCTTGGTCTGAAAATGACCTAATGTTTTCTTCCATAACTAATGTAGAAGATATTCAAAAACTGTTGCTTCCACATAATGAATATCCTTCATTACATGCTTTTAATGTTTTATACAATGCAAATCATATATTGCAGGACATTTATAATGCTGTATATTTACAATTTTCATAAAAGAACTATTTCTGATAGCTACATAGTTTTTGTCTCCACCTCTTTTACTGTGAGATATTGTTCATATTCCAAAAAAAATATCAGTCCTTAAGGCCGTTAAGAGGACTCTCCTTTAATTGCTTGACATGCAACATATCTTTCACTATAGACTTTACACATCTAAGGTTGATTGTTGCTTTAGCATTCTCACCTTTCTTTACAGTAAGAGCCCTTGACTTGTCCTCTATTGTGCAACTTGAGAAACCATCATTGTTTTGTGAAATAGAGCATTATTCCTTGGAAATTCTTTTTAGTAATTCTATTTCATTAGTTTGATCATTTATGTAATTTTGTTGTGAAGGATCCACATACTCTGTCCTACATTAATATTTTCTTTTCCTAACTTTTGGATTCTCTTGTCTAGTTGATACTGTTATGAAACTTCTGCAATTTCGAGCTATGTGGCCATAGGTATGACAGTTGTAAAATTCAACATTTCGAGGAGCTAGGTAAGTTTCTTTAATATTCCTTCCATGAATAGTTCCTTCATAATCTTTGCAATGTACAACCCTATGCCCATAATTAGGGCAAGAGTAATTGTATCTAAGAAAGACAGTTTGATACCTGGAAGTGGATGATCTTCTCTGTGGTATAGGTCTTATGAATCCATCTCTTTGTTGATTGTGACCTTCCTTTTTGTTTCTTCCTTCATCATGATCATATATTCTTGGTTTCTCTTCAGATTTCTTCTCTAGGATCTTAAATATTCCTCCTTCACCTCCTTGTCTAATGCCACAACCGATGTCGAACTTGTTAAGTTGAGATGTTTGATGGATGAGAATGTCATCTACGATCATTTTGCTCCTTCCAAACTTCAGAATTATGGAAACTATCCTTTCCAATTTCTTCTTAAGAGAAGCAATTTATGATTCGTGTTCTTGGCATGTTACTTCCTTGTCTTTCAGTTGATTTGCTAAGGCTTCTTGAGTTCTCTTTTCCTCCTCTTTTTGTGCTCTTAGACTAACAGTCTCTTGATCTTCTTCCACATGTTGTAGCAGTTTTCCTTGTAGACCACTTTTGCTTCTACTTGTGCTTTACCACCTTATTTTGAGGACATCTACTAGCAAAGTGCCCTTTTTGTGGCACTTGAAACATGTCACGCCTTAAATCCTTCCTATAGTGGTTAGAATAAGTTTATAGGGATCAATACCAGCCACACTAAGATCCATTCTCTGGACAGTCAACATTTTCTCTCAATACCTACGGTTGTTGCAGTGTTTTATATGTAACACACATTTCATTGTTGCTGGAAAATAGTTGAAAGTTGAAATGTAATACCCAAACTCAAAACTTTTTCCAATATGTCCATCTTGAGATACACAAATTTATGCAGCTTCAAATGGTGGTGAATTGCTTGCATCAGAACCAATTGCTGAGAAGCTGAGATTTTACTAGCCAGGAAATCCATTCCAGCTACTGTTGAAGAGTAGAGGGTGAGAAACATTAGATCACAGATTTGAGCACAATATATGTATGAGTAGCAGGTCAAATTATGGCCATCAAATGTCATGGAACAACAGAAAAATCATAAATGAGAAGAAAATAAGAGGCTTACATGCCCTAGAATTGTATCCTTTGATTTGAAGAGAGCAATGGTAAACAGTGTTACTAACATAACTCATACCCCCTTCTTTACATAGGTTTCACAATTTAAAACTTTTACCAAGGTACATGAGCACAATAAAAGGGAGTTAAATTTATTAACCTCTTCTTTTTATGCTGCAATGCTTCAACGGGGGTTTATCCTTGAAATACTAGTAATCATTGGCAGCACTACAAATATTTTATCTACAATAATCATGGAGTTATGCTGCAATGCTTTAACGACTGTAGATCCTTGAAATATTGGTAATGACTGGCAGCACTACATAGATTCATCTACAATAATCATGGAAATGAACTTGGTAGAGGAATGTAATGATTATCAATACACAGTCATAGACTCTTGTAGAGGTAATTACTTGTCCAAGGGTACTGCTTATAAGCTTCTATGTAATTTCTAGGCTTCACAATGGTAGCAAATAAAAATTTTCCCTTCTCCTCAAACATCATAAATACATCCCGTATCAGGCACATACCTGGCTGTCTTCATCTGGCAAGACAATATCTCCAACAATGCATAAATTTCTTGTGTTTGTGGATGTGACATGTCTTCGGCAAGGAAAGTATGAACTTGTTTATCAACCTCAATCCAACTGCATCCTGGCATCTTTCTTAGTCCTCTTTCTTTCATCGATTGTCGGACATTATCGACATCATCCCACCTATAGGTAGACGCATACATGTTCGACATGACCACATAAGGTGTTGCATTCTCAGGGTCCAACTCAAAAAGGCGTCCTGCCACATACTCTCCTAATTCTACCTTGTTAGGATTTCTGCAGGCACCAAGAAAACAACCCCACACAATAGAATTAGCCTCTACTGGCATTTCTGAATAACATGACTATTCCTTCATACCCTTCTTGGGTCCTCCTTTTCTCATTTTCCCAATGACAGCAAGGTCTTGGGCTTCATTTACTTTGCGTTCCATTGTTTCACACCTTGTTTCTTCTTGGATGCGTGCATCCCAAAAAATTTTAAAATTTGGTAGGTGTACAACAACATATATAGCCTACTTAAAAACTTCCCATGGAGGTGGGGAACTATTTAGTGCAATGGTTACTTAATCCTCATCTTTGAACTTCATATTGAATGCAAAGAACTGATCTCTAAGCTTGGTGATTTTCATTATGCAACTGGCTATTGTGTCTTTATTACTCATGTAAGCATGGGTGTATTTATTTTTCAAGAGCAATTACGAGAACCTTTAACATTTTGATATAGAGGATTCAATGACTAGTAGTAGAAGTCTCAGCCTTAAATCAAGACTAGTAGTAGTCATATACCTTGAAACCTTTTCTATCCATGTGAAATAATCTAAATTTACATCTCAATCTCCATCATCATTTGGCAGCCACTAGTTAGAGCCCACAGATACCAAAATACAGAGAAACATGCTGTCAAAGAATTTATGTAGCAGCTTGTCTAAAACCAACAGTGTTGAGATATCTAATTTGGGTGCCTAAAAGATGTTTGTAGGCCCAAATAATCAAAGTATAATTCTACATGTTGAGGAGTTATTCCATGTTGGCATGATTTTGGAGGAGAATTCCCATCTTAGCATCATTCTTCTCTTTAGCCTTCATCATATAATAGGATGAGCTTTGAGGATTTTTTGCATGTTTTTGGCAAACAAACCTTTTTAGAAAATCTAGAATAGAGATGGATATTAGAAAAGCCACACATTAGAAGAGAATGTTTATACCTTTTCATGAGTATCATGTACCGTGGTCTACCCTGACAGATTTAGCAATTACAGTTTTGGATCACCATCCAGTAGCAGTGATGAACGGTGGAGGAGGAGATGTGGCATCTCTATTTTCAAAACCTTTTGTGACTACTTAATGAGATTGGAAAGGTATAGATTTATTCATCCCATTTGCAGAGTAATTTTGTCTAGACCCATTGATGACACCTAACCTCCATTAATCGTTGAACGTTACACATTGTTACCCCCTATGTGCATGGGTGGTTACTTGGAGCCTTTCTAGACCAACCTGGGTTGAATATTGAGTTTTCTGAACATAAGTATAGAAGTAACATGGTTCCTAGGCATGAAAGATGAATTTTTGGCCCTTTGTGTTAAATCAAAATTATGAGGGGCTTATCAAAATTTTGGGAACTTCTATAACCCACAACAGAAACAAAGAGACCTAAATCTCCAATTATGGACAAGTATCAGTTATTCTAGGTTAAATTTATACCTAAAGAAACATCTTGGGAAACCTATGGGGGAGTAAGTAGTAATTTTTCAGTACTGGAAGCATTCATGTAGATGGAATCATAGTCTAGGAAAAACTTTACATAATCAAGACTGATCTTGACTTTTTGACAGCAATGAACATCACCATTATCAAGTATGGGCACAATTATCTAGGGTACAATTATCCTAAAACCAATTCTGAACCTTAAATAAGGACTGGTAGTAGTCAAAGACTTTGAAACCTTTTATATCCATGTGAAAGAAGCTAAAATTACATCTCAATATCCAGCATCATTTGGAAGCCACCAGTCAGATTCCAAAAACACCAAAATACGGAGATACATGCTGTCAAATAATTTACGTAACAATGTATGGGAGTTTAAAGTATAAATCTTCTCTTGGACTGTTAGCTTGGGTGCCATTATTATGGGGCTTTTTTTTGACTAAGTTGTGTTTTTCAGCAATCTTCCCAGACTGAGCCGTTACTGTGGGTTATCTATCTCTCTTGTTGGTTTGTGACTGTGTATTGAGTTGGCTCGTGACTTTGTAAAACCCTTCTTGGGTAGGTCGTGACTGTCGGACCTGCCCAAAAAATAGCCAAAAACTATGGACGCCAGGAGAGAGCAGCATCCTGGCTAGCACCTGAATCAAAAGTGGAGCCATCACCATCCACCACCACAGCTGTGCCAAGGCCGATTCTGATAATATCCTCTGGATAATGGCCAGGGCTGAGATGACCTGGCTGTATTATCCTGGGGGGAAGCTGAAAACCCCTTACTGTACCTCCCTTAACATCCAAGGCCGATGAATCCTTTCTGGAGGGAAGAAACCTGTTGATGGTCATCTTTCTGGGAGCTCTGCACTGAGAACAAGAAAAAGTGGTAGTCCTGCTACACTGAGAGCAAGGAGAAGTGGGATGAGGTGGCCTCATGGCCAATAGTTAATCAACATCATATTTGACATACAATATTCCAATAACAACTAATCACTAAAATCAAGCTCAAATTTCATGTCCCTCACATATCATGAGTAAAAAAATTCTTCTTCTTGTGATTTCATTGGCTACAATTCTATTGAAAAGGAGATAATAGAAAACAAAACCTGCAAATGCTCATACCTGATCTATTTTAGCATAAGCATGTTTGTCATGAAGTCTTGAATGTGCTGATTAATTAATCAGTTAAGTTTAATTTCATGTCAAGAAGGGTAACAGACATGAACGTCAAGTTCTTCTCTGCCTTAATACTAGCTGGGATAATCCAAATACAAGTTTGGCTCCCTATAGTTAACTGTGAAGCTCTTGACTTTAATATAAAATTCTACTTTAGAGGAGAGCATCTATGAAGTAAGCTCAACTTCATTTAGAAATTAACAGCATGGTACTCCAAAAATCACCTGCAAACAGAAGATTGAACAATGATTGTAATAGGTTTCACCAATGGGAGTAGTCTAATTTTAGACTTGTTTTCCAGTAGCACAATTGCATTCTCTAACTTCAGGTAAGCATTGCTTCCAACTTGTTCATGCCCTGTGTAAGAATCACTTCTAATAGAAAGATCCAATTGGGGAAGCTTCTTCAACCAACCATATCAAGGCTCAAACCTGTTGTATCTATTATGTTCTTCTGCAAATGTTGATGGCTCTATATGGGCTTCTGGCCAAATGGAAACTTCTAGATTTCCAAAATCAATGAGAAACACAAAACTAGAATTGTTTTCAGCACGGGTGGTATGATTCTGAAACTTTAAGAATTCTATTGAAGAAGATGAAAGTTGGATCTTGGGGCCTGCAATGACTGCTGTGAGGTGAATGATTTTCTCTGGTATGACTGTCAGCATAGCATGCTTCATCTTCTCTGTATATAGCTCATAGAGCTCTTCCCACCTTTTTTCCCTACAGTGAGAATTGTTTACACTCGAATCTGACAAATTGTAAGCTTTCTTGCTTACATTAAGTGAGGTCCAACTATAGGAATCTAATAATTGTAAATGCATAAGAACTATATACATAATAGATGAACAGTCCAGGTCAAAGAATAATCCATCCACAGAGAGATCACATTTCAGAATCCTTGAATTTGGATTTCTTAAAGATGGATCCACAGAGAAGCTTTTTGCTTGACATAAGACAAAAGGCTTGCTAGTAGACGTTGGTTAAGAAAGACCTGCAAGCATGTTATGTTTCACAAATTTATTCTCCCAATCTGACCACATTTCTCCTTGATTCTTTTCCAAAACTGCATTGCACAAGATGGAAATATTACTTCCTCCATTAGAATCCCTGTCTGCTCCTTGTCTGCTGTGGCGATTTCGGTTTCGTAACTTTGATCCACTATCTTCAAATTGGTTGTTCGAAGAAGATGAAACTATCTGTCTCTTTGAGTCTCTCTTTTCACGTTTGTTGTTAGAAGAAGATGAAAATATATGTCCCTTCAACTCCCCACAAAAAAGAGAGAACTCCATTGTATTCTCATTGGAGCCATACAGTAAGCCTAGATTCTCTAGTTTTAAACCAATAGAAGATCCAGCAATACTAGAAAAAGACACACCCTCAATTTGTCCTAGTACAGACATCTTATTAATGTCATTGCATGTAACAGTGATAAATACTTCACACAAATTTACCTGGTAATAGAATCCCGTGAAATTGCATGGTTTCTTATTGTGCTTTGTACTACAAAAACTGAGAGATTGGGTCACCGGTGCACTCCTCTCACCAGTAGATTGACAATGGAATCCCTTGTTAAGAAAGGAACAGACATAATTTACTAAGTTATGCAAAGTATTATAAAAATACAAAATAAATGCATAAATTCCTCCTACGAGTTTCCTTAGGCATCCCAACAGTAGAGAAAAGATAGGTCGTGACTGTTAGACTTTTTGTTTTTGTAAGATTGCTTTTCTATATTCTATGCCTAATATTGTTGAAGAAGATGAAAGTTGGATCTTGGGGCTTGCAATGACTGCTGTGAGGTGAATGATTTTCTCTAGTATGGATGTCAGCATAGCATGCTTCATCTTCTCTGTATATAGCTCGTAGAGCTCTTCCCACCCTTTTTCCCTGCAGTGAGAATTGTTTACACTCGAATCTGACAAATTGTAAGGTTTCTTGCTTCCATTAAGTGAGGTCCAACTAGAGGAATCTAATAATTGTAAATGCAGAAGAACTATATACATAATAGATGAACAGTCCAGGTCAAAGAATAAGCCATCCACAGAGAGATCACATTTCAGAAGCCCTGAATTTGGATTTCTTAAAGATGGATCCAGAGAGAAGCTTTTTGCTTGACATAAGACAAAAGGTTTGCTAGTAGAAGTTGGTTGAGCAATCCTGCAAGCATGTTATGTTTCAAAAATTTATTCTCCCAATCTGACAACATTTCTCCTTGATTCTTTTCCAAAACTGCATTGCACAAGTTGGAAATATTACTTCCTCCATTAGAATCCCTGTCTGCTCCCTGTCTGCTGTGGCGATTTCGGTTTTGTAACTTTGAGCCACTACCTTCAAATTGGTTGTTCGAAGAAGATGAAACTATATGTCTCTTTGAGTCTCTCTCTTCACGTTTGTTGTTAGAAGAAGATGAAAATATATGTCCCTTCAAATCCCCACAAACAAGAGAGAACTCCATTGTATTCTCATTGGAGCCATACAGTAAGCCTAGATTCTCTAGTTTTAAACCAATAGAAGATCCAGCAATACTAGAAAATGACACACCCTCAATTTGTCCTGGTACAGACATCTTATTAATGTCATTGCATGTAACAGTGATAAAGACTTCGCACAAATTTACTCGGTAATAGAATCTTGTGAAATTGCATGGTTTCTTATTGTGCTTTGTACTACAAAAACTGAGAGATTGGGTCACTGTTGCACTCCAATATTGACAATGGAAGCCCTTGTTAAGAAAGGAATAGACAGAATATACTAAGTTATGCAAAGTATTATAAAAATACAAAATAAATGCATAAATTCCTCCTACGAGTTTCCTTAGGCATCCCAACAGTAGAGAAAAGATAGGTCGTGACTGTTAGACTTTTTGTTTTTGTAAGATTTCTTTTCTATATTCTACTCATTGTTTTTTAATTTATGTTGTTTTCAGATGCAAACATAGAAATGTAGCTGGATTTAAAATATTCTACAAGATGCCTGATAGCTTTGAGGTATGCCTCAATATCTAAAAAGTTATATTTTCTTTAGAATATCTCCCTAACTATTCCTTCTGCAAGTTGATTTTATCTTTTTGGGATTTTCTAGTATGTTTTAATTTTCATAATCTTGGTTGTTTGCAGGACTCTCGAACAAAAATAGATGGTGTAAGAAAGAAGCACTATGTTTTCCACATAGATTTAAGTTTGGATATGGCACCTATCCATAAAAAAAATCAGAAAGTGGCTCCTAACATTGACTACAGTGCATTAAGGGAACGTGGAGCTAAAAATCTGGATCTTTGGGTAAATGGAGAACTCTATCCAGTTGTCCCTATGTCCAACTACCATCCTGATTTCAATACAATAACAAGACTATGCCGATTTGTATGCCATGGAAAAAGCGGTCTTCTAGGATATTGTAAAAATTTAGAAGGTAACCGCATTTCCCTTGAACATAAAATACAAGATCTCAGTGTCAAATTACATCATCTCAATCAGTCATATATGGTTGTTTATTGTGAAAACATGAGCTTGAACCAAACAATAACAGTATTGAATCAAAGACATGTGAATGCATTGCTTGAAGAGAAATCCAACTTAGCAAAAGAAATTCATAAGTTGAAAATTGATCTCCATCGTCTCCAAAAGAGACACTCTAGGTTAAAGGGAAAAAAAAATTGGTTGAGGATTAGACCAAAAAAATTGAAACCGATAGCATGTTTGAAAAGGGGGGGAGGTGGCTATAGAAAAAGAGTGTTTGGGGTGAGGTCCATGTTAGATGAAAATTGCCCTGATTTTGTGGATTTGTGCAAAAAAGTGTTGAAGAAAAGTAACATGGAAGCAATGCTCAAACAACCTGAATTTCATGCTTTGAGGAACGAAGTAGTTAATCAATTCATTGCAAATTTAAGAATTGATGGACAGGATGTTCAAGGAGTTTGTGATGATAGAGCGATCAGCAGGGAAGCATATGCAAGTATTTTCAAAGTTCTAAGAGAGGGAATGTTAAATGTGGGTATTAAGAAAACTATGGTTCCTCGCCCTTTCCATGTGAAGAAAGAGCGTGCATTACGAAACACAAAAAATTGTTGATTCATTGGGAAATGAATATCATTTAGAAGCTGTGCATGAAGTTGCAAGTAAGAATAAAAAGAAAGTACCAAGTGAAATTATTCCATTAATTAGAAACAATAACATGTGGTATGACCTAGAACGACTATTGCAACTGATGGTGAGGTACTACGACATATCTACTGAGGAGGCATGTGGAAAATTGGTTTTTGTCCTAAAATTGGATGAGATGGAGTTAGTCAACATGGAAAAATATGAAAGAGTTTCAATCACACTAATGAATCATGCATTAGATCCAAGCCTTGATAAGACAAGTGATAAATATTTTCAAGTTCAATCTCAAGAACACCTTTTTTGGTTGGGCATTTTCCGTGTCAACAAGGAGTCCCATGAGTCCTTAAAATTTGTTTTCAGCAAAACAGATTTACCATCAATTATGTCTTCACATGCTGCAGGGGAAAAGTTATAAGTGGAAGGATATGGTTCATATTTTGTGGAATGGCACCTTGCAGCGGATTTAAAAACTCTCAAGTGTATGTACAATGTTTCTCATGGTGCAAATGCAATGTATAGTTGCTTATATTGCATGCATATAAAACAAAAAGATAGAAGTTGGAAAGGTGGTATTTTGAGCTGTCCTCAAAACCTTCCTACTAATCGTGATGAACTTGATCCAAATATAGACGTAGTGCTTCCTATACCATTGATTAGGGTGCACATGTGCACTTTGCATGCGTTTGTAAGAATTGTGGACACGATGGTCTATTTATCTATTATGTTTGCATGGAATAAAACTCCACAAACTGAAAGTAAAAAGTCAATTGAGGCAATTGAATGTGTTCTTTCAAAAGCAGGCTTGCATGGTGGAGATGTAAAAATTGAAAAAGATATTAAGAGTTCAGGCACATAAGGTAATATTCCAGCAAAGCCATCAATATCAGGTGTCAAGGAACGTCGTTTTCTTGAAAATAAATGTGGACATGGATGTTGGGGATTGTATGAACAATTAATTGATGCAGAAGATGATCGCACTAGTGGAGGGCGTGAATCAGCTAGAAAGAAGAAATGTGCTTGGAGGTCACTTTCATCTCTTTTTCTGTTGATGGAAAAAGACAAATTTATGGATGGTGATGCAATAGTCTTTCAAGAAGTTGCTACAGACTTCATAAAAGCAATGAAAGAAGCTTGGGGAGACAACCATATGACACATTATATGGTATGCATACAAATTTTCATCCCACCAGAACTTTACTTACTGATTTACATATTTTATTATAAATTTAATACATTTGGTACGTTGTTTTGGTATTCTAAGATAAATTGATGATGCAGCATCAATTATCTACACACGGGCCATGGTTTGCAGCAAAATATGGAAGCTTGGGAATTTGGGGTACACAGGGTATGGAGAAATCACATAAGCTAGCTCGTACTCTATACCATAGATGCACACAAAAAGGAGGGTCTTCCAATCAATCAAATGTTCTTTTGCAAATGGGCCAAGCATTTTACAGGCATAAAATGGATGGATTTACGAAGAAAAAACACCTTCCAGAAACAAATAAGCTTCGTAGAGTGATAAGACAAGCAAATCTAAGTAGGAAACGTAAGATATCTAATGCTTTTGAAGGTGGAGTTGGGACAAGTTCAGGGTATGAAATATGCATTATAACTTTTTACCTTCTTAATTTAATAATTTATTGTTTTTAAAGGCTCATTATCAATTTTTTTTCTGTAGGTGTGAACCTTTATCAATGGGACCTTCCTCAATCCATTGAAGCTTCCTATAACTGTATTGTCTTTCAGTGACATCTGGAATTGTATTGGCTTCATCATAATACAAATTTTGGTCTAAAATGTCTCATATAAAGTTGTGTAGAGGTGGTGTTAGAATGAAAAAATAATCGCTATACAAATTTTGGTCTCAATATCTCATAGAAAGTTTTGTATACAGTGATAACAAATTTTGGTCTCAATGTCTCATAAAAAGTTTTGTATAATTTTTTTTATGTGTGCTGTTGATCCTCATCACGGCCGTTATCTAATAGCCTCTGCCATGTTCAGAGGAAGGATAAGCACCAAGGAGGTATATGAGCAAACTTTATGGTAACTTTTTTTTTAATTACTCTTCTAAATGAAAGTATGAAACATAATTTATGGTGCAGGAAATCCAATTACAGGCTACCTGATCGAGATGTTAAATGAAATCTAAACTTCCCAATTCTTGGGTGGCTCTTCCTCATGTAAAAGTGCAGCTAGCCTCTTGGGCACATCCGTGACATGAAGGAAAATCTGAAGTTAATGGTAATAGTTTTGAATTTTATCATCATCCGTTCATTGAAGATATGGATCCTCCTCATGCAACTTCAATTTGAAGACTATACTTTCTGTGGTTTCTATCAGAAAAGTTTTGTAGCTTACAACAAATTTAACGCATAATTGTTTTTGGTAGTTTCAACACTATTTCTTGAGATCTATCTACAAGATATATCCGCTGCAATATGTTTTGATCTATGATGTATACCTCTTTTGTAATAGGAGTTCCCTACATGAAATACATGATATACATGTAATATGCAGAATGTAACTTTATTTTTTTTAATAAAATTAAGCCTTTTTTCCAAGGATGAATAAATTTACATCTAAGTGTATTTTTTTCTGGGTACAATCAATTCCATCCATACTAGTGAATCACAGTCTCACCATCACTGATTTCGGATCCATGCATCTTGTTAATGTGTACTAGTTATGCTATATATGCTCACAATCTAGTTATTGTGCTCTAGATATAGGATTAAACCATAGTAGCAACATTCATATATGAATATGAATTTGAATACATTCAATATGGAAAAAATACATAATGAAAAAATTCAGTATGGCTCCAATACAGAAGTATACATCTCATAGATATGAAAAAATGTGTTTTGTTCCAAATTTTAGAAGAATTTCAGCTTCAAGACAATCCAATAAATCAAAGAAAATAACTTGAAATTTTTTCCAATCAGTTTATATTTATAGATGAGATAGGCTACAGCACTAAATTTTAATTGAACCAAAACCTCTAAAAATAAAATAAACAAACTTGAGACAGGATACAACACTAAATTATTTTTAAGCCAAGTAATTACTAATGACACCCTAAAGACAGGCTACAGCCTATCAAGGACTATAGTCCTGCCCCTGCACCTTCCAACCACCCTTGAGATAAATATAAGAAAACTCTTAATCTGTTGATTACTGTCTGTCACTTCAACTTCATCCACAATTCATGGACTGTTACCAACCAACCTCAAAACTTAGGTTCAGAACAAAGCTCAACATACCTTGGACGCACTTGAATTTTACCTGATTTAAATCTAAATTTTTTTATTGACAATTAAAGAATTCATGTTCTTCGACCTTGGATCTACGACCACAGTTCAGAGTTACCCTCGAACCTCTTATCTTTGCCCACAGTCACCTTCAGACCTCTTTCTTTCCTCAGAGATTCACATGAAAGTTCATTACTAAAATGACCTCATTCATGCCTTATTTATATGCTAATTCTCCAAAGGTTAGGCCAGCTTGACCTATTTATTCTTCCATTAATAAACTGGGTTGAGTTAGTATACTCAACACAATTTTGACTTAAAAATGAAAGATTTACGCCTTTTGTCCACTTTGAGGTTTATAGGGGTTGCCTGAAAGGTTTATATTTTCATACTTTAAGGGATTAATACCCTTTCCCCACCTCTTATCTTTTTCCACAGTCACCTTCAGACCTCTTTATTCTTCCAGACCTCTTAGCTTTGCCCACAGTCACCTTCAGACCTCTTTATTCTTCCAGACCTCTTATATTTTCCCACAGTCACCTTTAGACCTCTTTCTTTCCTCAGAGATTCACATCAAAGTTCATTACTAAAATGACCTCATTCATGCCTTATTTATATGCTAATTCTCCAAAGGTTAGGCCAACTTGACCTATTTATTCTTCCATTAATAAACTGGGTTGAGTTACTATACTCAACACAATTTTGACTTAAAACTGAAAGATTTACGCCTTTTGTCCGCCTTGAGGTCTATAGGGGTTGCTTGACAAGTTTATATTTCCATACTTGAAGGGATTAAGACCCTTTCCCCACCTCTTATCTTTGCCCACAGTCACCTTCAGACCTCTTTATTCTTCCAGACCTCTTATCTTTGTCCATAGTCACCTTCAGACCTCTTTCTTTCCTCAGAGATTCACATCAAAGTTCATTACTACCCTTTGACAATTTTATATTTCCATACTTGAAGGGATTATGACCCTTTCCTTCCATGCTTAAATTGTAGAATTACTAAGTCTACTTACCCTTCTATACTCCACAAACTTGAGGTGTAAACCATTAGAACTTCCTAACATTTTTTAGGGCTTCCATCAAATTACAATTTAAAACCAACTGATCATATGACTACCAGGCCATCTCACAAGGACTCTTTCTTCAGCTCGACTCTGTTTTAGGGGTTCTTCAGGCTTCAGATCATTACCATATTTTTTAAACTTTGGATTAGGCTTCTCATTGATCCTGGGCAGGTTCGATCTAATTACAATAATTGATCATGTCATTTTAAGGCTCGAATTAGGCTTCATCATTCCTAGCTATATTCGTCCTGCTATACTTATCCAAAAAACTGTAGCTTCACTTCTAAATGTGATAGGTCTTGATGATTGAGGTCTCTCTATTTGTCTTTATTTAGACTCCTATAGGCTGCCAGTTCTGCTAAGCTTCTGTCATGGATGGACTTAGCTGATCTAAATGTATGTTCCATAAGGTCTTCTTACTGTATCTTTTCATCTTTCATATACTTCTTCAAACTGGGCCAGTTCAAATTTGAGGAGTTTGGATGGGCGACATCAATGACAACACAAGTGTCCTAATGGAATTACATGGGTGATAGGATATAAATCAAGTACAAATTAATGTATGACTCATAATTCATCTATAGTGAGTTGTATGAATCATAATTCATCTATACTGTGAAATGCAAGATTTTTTTTTCAAAGGGAGCATCCTTCCCTGCAGAAAATATTCTCAATTCTCTTTTTTAGCTTGTGCCTGCATCCTGGGAGTACCAACTTAACCAATGTCTGATGCCAACCAAATTGTTTTTGCTGTCACAGAGCAGTGAATATAAAAAATAAAACAATGGAAGTCCATGAAGGTATTAACAATAGTGTTTGGAATAAAAATTCAAAAAAGGACAAGACAAGATGCTCAACTTGAAGAGATTACCTACACAAATTGTCTAGAACAAACAGAAATCCCTTTCTGGAAAATCTTGTTCATATAAGTATGTCGAGGCAAAATACTTGGTGACATAAAAGACAACATGAAATATTATTCCACAAATTCAAGCAAAATAAGAAAACAAAACTTAGGATTTGATCCCACTTTTTTGTAGCACAAGATACCATAAAACAAAACAAAAATTGTAAAATACAAATTATCAAACTTGAATCAGTTGCAGGCCAAGAAAGTGTAGATTGAATACCACACATCATGTAATATTTACATACAAGGGATAGAACATCATTTCTAGACAAATTGAAGACTTGGAATTCAACACAGAACCTAGCCACAAGGAACTGTGAATATTCCCTATTTGGGGTTATTCCACATATTCAAGCAAAATAAGGGAACAAAACATAGAATTTTCTCACACATTTTGGTAGCACCAGTGACCATAAACAAAATAAAAAAGCATGAAAGATAGATTTCAGAATTTAAAAATTTAAAATTGTTGTAGACCAGAAAGTCTAGATTACATACCACCATGTCATAATTACATATAAGGGACAAAAAGTAAACAAATGTAGAGAAATTGAAGACTAAAAATTGGGAACCAAATCTATCCACTGCAATTTTTGAAGTAATGAAGGATTAAAAAGGGTATACTCTTGGATAATATTTGTATTCTTGTACAAGGAATTGTCAATCTTCCTGAGCATTTGAACGTTTTATTGATCATAATTATCAAGGTAAAACATAGTATTTAACCCACATCTTAAACACACTCTTCCCATGAGAGATATAAGAAAAATTATTCATTTTATTCTTGCACTAAGTTTTATCTAATCTTTAATGTCTAGTTGGAGAGTTTCTTTGTATGTATCCCTTAAATTTACACCTCTGCCTCAGCACCAACGCTTGGACAGTTTGGAAGACTATTTGACACTTGTTCCTTTTATAGACTTATGCTAAGCATCTTCTTGTTAAGAGCACCTTCTCAAGGGTCTGAAGGCTAAGGCATAGACCACGTTTGGTGGAGACAAAAGCATGTGCATTCCTTTGAAGTTTACATAATGGGGATCGATACATAATATTACCCCCTGTTGGAAATGGGGTAACCAGGGGGATTTTCAATTTATGATGACACATGTTTACTATAGAACATTGGACCTATTGAACATTCTCAGGATAAAAATTACATTCCATTGCTTGTAGTATAATAAGAAGGAATTTCTAGGTTACTGTGTTTAATCGATTCATCTGAGACCTATAGCACACATTCCTACACTTATTTATTGTGTTTAGTCTGCTAGATGGTTTTGGCACTATTTACCTTGATTATTTGGAGGAACCATCCACTCTTGTAGGGTTGTTTGCACCTAATCTATGCTATTTTAAGGAATAACATCCAACATCTAAGGCACCACCATCATCAATTATGCTAGTCTGCGAATGGTCAGCCCTGAAGGAGATGTTTTGAGGACTTCTACTGATTGGAGAGCCTATCACGGGTTTGTTAACCCCTTCAATTGATCTATGGCATTTCGGAATCTAAGAGGTTTAAGAACCAACAAGAGAGTTCATTAGGATGGCCATGTTTGTTGGTCAATGACATGCATGCTTCAGTTTTTTGACAAAACTATCATGGTATGCCAAGATTTCAAGAGCATATATTGTCATTTCAACCACTGGACAATGGGCCTAAATAAAATTTATCCTTCTAAAATAATATTAGTCAAGAAAAGGGTGCAAGTGATGACACAATATGTTTGGGTTGATGCTACAATGAAAAAGGGTGAAACTGTAATAAAGCATGGACTTCCATCCATGCTTCCCAAATACCTGAAGTTTAGGACAGTGGAAAAAGTAATATTGCTTGTAATATGCAACCTTATTTATGTTGATCTGTTCATTAGGATAGCCTCCCATTGAGTCTCATTAGACTCCATATTCCCAATACCAATTAAAATGCACTGGTACTACCATTTAACCACCACAAAATCTGTTTAAGCCTCTTTTAATTTTTGCAAAACAGAACTGGAAAACACT
>LPNX010064118.1:21338-52214 GCA_001517045.1 Pseudotsuga menziesii
TATGAATCTTCCAGCTCTGTAAAACACTTAAAACAGATTTGGAATATGATAAGATTCCATACTTCAACTCTTCTTCAATATAGTGGTATTTTCACCTAGATTTGCATAATAATTATCTTTGGCTAGTTCTATGAATAATACAATGAATTCTATAATTAGGATGGTGATAAGGGATCTTTGTAACTTGTGTTTTGATTTTGGAATCCAAAAGGCCAATGTACCAATTAAAATGCACTGGTACTATCATTTAACCACCACAAAATCTGTTGAAGCCTCTTTTAATTTTTGCAAAACAGAACTGGAAAACACTGCTATCTATCATATTCCAGATCTGCCCAAAACAGTTTGGTAATTAATCATTTGTTGGATTTTAAGCTAGACTAAAATTTTGCTGCATAAATCTGAATCTTCCAGCTTTGTAAAACACTTAAAACATATTTGGAATATGATAAGATTCCATACTTCAACTCTTCTTCAATATAGTGGGATTTTCACCTAGATTTGCATAATAATGTACCAAACCACTTGGTCCAAGCAGAATCAATGATAATTGGTGTCTAGAATTTAGCATAAAGCCTCTGTACCATTATTTTGGTCACATAATTTATAAAAACTTAGCACGGTAGAAACTATGTCAACACTTCATACAAGGAAAAAAACATAATACAAGAGACATCAAAATTCCATATACCATCCATATGCCTACAAAGCACAAATAATTCTATTTATTCCTAGGGTTGGTCAAGGTTGCACTATGCACCTGGATTTTCTTGCAACCTCAAACAAACCAAATTTGAAGACATTTCTCTAAAGAATCACATTAGCAAGAACCACTTATTCTGCAATGAAATAGCATGCAAATCAAGTATCCATTATTTCAATAAGATTTCATGAACCATCACTTGCAACCCTTAATTTGGATACCTTGGTCTAAAATGCAAGAACATACATGCTCTTGGAGGTACATATATATACAGAGACAATGGCCTTCTAGCTATGCAACTTCTGCAATATCTGCAGTCAATAAAAAAACAATAGAAAATGCATTTTTCTTTTCATTTACCGTGTCTCATGGTTTGGCATGCTTCAAAAAAATGTGTGGGGTAAATGAAAAGTGCAGACAAATGACTGGAATAAAGTATATCAGTTTCCAGGAATCCCTGATCCTAGTTGACAAGGATCTTTCATATGAGCATTTGCTACATTTTGTAGTGGTTTTAATGAAAATGATTCCCTAGGATGGATTAAAATGCGTCGTACGATTTGAAAGTTCCCTACTGTCTATTTCAAAATGCCCTAAAGACTTAGACATTCATGAAAATTGACATAATGCATTTGATCCATTTCTTTTTTGTTGTCAGCTGAAGGACTTGGCAAAAAAACAAACAATAGTCCAAAGTGACAATCCTTGACAATAAATAACCAAAATAAATTATATTAGTTTTCATGAATCACTAAACCTAGCAGACAAGGATCAAAGGAACATAAATCAAGGATCTCAAGGCAATGCAACTTTCCATCTAGGTTAAGGGCCACTTGCACTGTATGCACTATTCAAAATGTAGCTTGTGGGACATTTGCCATTGCTTCATAACTTCTATGGATAGTACGGAACTGAACATGGATCAGGAGATGCTAGTGCACACCAAATAATGAAGAACTATTGGTTCCATTCAGTCAACAAATTTATACAAGAAAAAAAATGGCAAAAACATGAGAAGCATTAGGTTATTGAATAAAGCCAATATTCATCCAAAGCATACTGAAACCCATCAATACCATACTTTTCTATTCAAGTCACTGATGGGAAACAGTTAGATAACTTGGAGTAGACTCACTTGTTTTTTCATTGGAAAAAATTAAAATTTTATTCATATTAAGATAGAAAGTACATTTCGTATATCCAGTTAAGCATTTATGTCATGTTAAAAAAGAGAGGTAAACACCTACTTCTTTTTCAGCATTTTCTTGATAGTCTAGAACATCACAAATGTTGGCTTCCACAAGGGAGCAAAAATCCTTCCTCTGGACAACACTAAGAGTTCTAAAATTAGATTATAAAAAAGGTTTTAACAATTTTCCATCCAGATAATCAAAATAAACCAGTAACCCTCCTAAATATCTGATGCCTCAACATCACTATATACTCCTCCATCTAGAATAAACTCAAAAAAAGTGGGATGAAAATAGTCAGAATGTTGGCTATCCTTGAGGTCTGGAATATGCCACATTCCATTCTCTAGTTGTAGACAAGCCTTTGAAAGTCCATCCCCTTCTCCATTTATTTCCCTGTACATGTAATGAAAATATATTGAGTTAAAATGGTAGAATCTCATGAAATATTGGCCTAAAAATGTAGTAATAAATAACAATTAATACAAATGATGTGAAAAAAGCTCAATGAAAAAAATCATACCTTCTCTTGCCAAAAGAAATAAGTAGGAACTTTCAAAATTAGTTCTAAAATATAGATATCACAACTAAGATTAGAAGAGTTTCTTAACATATGGTTGTCGAGGAATCACCTTGTGTCATGTCCCTCAAATTTCTAATGTATGGGGATGAGTACAACTTTTGCACATGATGCTCTTCTCTCATCTTTTACCAATCTGTCCAAAGGAAATCATTAAAATGTAAGTAATAAACATGTTTAGAATATGAATAAACATACATTAACTATAAAATTCTCACCCTTTTTCCATTGTGAATAAAATAGAAGTCTTCCTTGGGGCTTGATTCCTCTTGAAATTCAAGTTCTCTTCTAACTTCAAACAAATTCCAGTTTTCTTCCATGGACAATGTTTTGAAATGTGCACCATCCTTAAAAATATCAATGGATATTAGAGGAGAATGGGTGCTATCATCATTGTCTTTCTCTATTGATATCCAAATCCAATTGTTGTCATCCCTTATATGCCTAAAACGTCGAAACTTAAAAGAAACATAGAGATTTGGTCTCGGTATTGAATATCAACAAGTTAAAAAGGATGAAAAAATAGTTAGAAAGTGATGTAAAACCTCGTGAAAATCAAATAAAAGGAAAAATCAAAATTGAATACATTACCTAAAACGAAGTGTCTCTACACTCAACACACATTTTAATTGCTCTCCATTCACAAGATGTAATCTTGTATTCCATCCAGGGTAAAATAAGTTACGTAATAACATGTCAGAGGGGTTTGTGCAAGAAAAAGTATTCTTAGTCATTCGAATAGATTCCTCTTCCTTGAACACTTCAGCAAAAACCAAAAATGGTAAGTGCATACCAAAATTATCACATGCACCACCCTTCTCCCGCATACCAGATTGAATTTCAAGAAATAATTTTGAACATATGCAATCAATTAATGTTGGATTAGAATGTGGTAAGCTAATTTCACGAAGTATGGGTAACTTGGCTTCTTCAATTCGTCCCAGCCTTTTACCCCTTGGAAGAAAGTAATCATATTTATAAAACCATACCCCTTCTTCCCTCAATGACGTGGAATCCTTTCCCTCATAGAGTATCTCTCCTATATGCGAATGGAAAACACGTAAAGTACTGGTAATACTCTCCACAGGCTGCCATTCTTCAAAATCAGAAATGCACAAACCTACATAAAAAAAACAGATTTAGTATCCATCCAATCTAGGGCATTCATATTCTAATACTCATGCAAAATTAAGAAAAAATATTCAATGCTTATAAAATGACAAGTTCTTACAATTTCGTCCAATTTGAGGAAAATTGTCTTGTTTGGCAACAGACTCTTTGAGGATATCCTTGAGCTCATATACATGAGCTATGAGCACCTTCTCCACTTTTTCACCCTGTTGGCTCCGCTTAAATGCCCTTACTACACCTTTCCAATGGGATTGTAAATTATCTAGTCTTATTTTTTTTGCCCAAATTCGGTTCCTTGATGGTTGCAAAGTAACCCAAGATCCAAAGTACACCCGTAATGTGATCCAATTATCCATTTCATCCTTTGCATTCTCAACTACAATAGTTTCCAACTTTCCTGAAGATCTATGAATTCTCATTTCACTGCAAAAAAGGTACAAAGGATCCATAGGAAAATGTTATCAAGAAACTTCATATTTATAATGAACTTAATATTCAGGGGGTCAATATTGGTTAGTGGGAAGAAGATTCACATCTATTTTATCAGTGAACATATACTCTACTTCACATTCAGCTGCTGCAAGAGTTTGTAGCTGTTGGGTTTTAGTGTCCACAAAATACAAGGACAAGTTGTTGGCTTCATATTCCATATACAGACCAATGTTATCGGAACCGGACCGGTCATCAAATCAGCGAAGCCCAAAATGTGAACCAGACCGGAACCGGCAAAAAACCGGGTAAAAAACTAGCTGACTTAAAAATACATAAAATATTCATATTTTGTAAAAAACATATATATATTCATGTGCATACATATGAATCTAGACCATTAATACAAAAATATGCAAAGTTTTTCATATATATAGCAAATATGGGTGCAAATATCCAAAGTAGCACCAAGTGCAATACATCTTTGAGGTTCTGAACCAAAGTACATTAACAAAGAGGCTCCAAAGTACATCAACAAAGTTTTATTTTCTAGTTTAAAAAAAAAAAATTGAGTTTCCTGAGTCCCCAGCCTAGACCGACCGGTTCAGCCGGTTTTGGCCGGTTCCATAACCGGTCTGGAAAAAAATTCCGGTTTTTTGAAATTTTTTTGCTGACCGGACTGGCCAACTCTGTAAAAAGGTCAAACCGGCCGGTTTTGCCGGTTTTGGTCTGGTTCTGATAACACTGATACAGACCACCATACACACTCAGGAAATTTTTGAGCAACCTGTTAGTGAGTAATTCTGGAAATCTGTGCAGTGGGAAGGGCGCTTTTCCTTGTCAAGCTCAGCTATTATATAAATAAAGTGCCCACTACTTCACTGATCAGTTGGCTGGGAATTTGTGGAAGGAAGCAGCTCCTTCAAGGGATAATCTACTAGTCTATGTTAACAAACATTAGATGTCATTTACAGCAAACATTGCCCAGGCATGTCACGTTAGCACACCAGGAGGAGAGAAGAATAGTTCAATTCTATGTCATGCTAGCAGCAAGGAGGCTTTAGTTTCCCTAAATATAGGGGAGTTGGGTTCTCTAAAAGTTAAGATCCTTTCAAGCCTTATTACATATATGATGTTGAGCCTATAAGCCGGCCTAAATGTAAGAGCCTTAAAGCGCCTTATCTCAAGGGGTGTTTTCACCTGTATAATATAGAAGCCCTCCCAAGCATTATGACATACATAGAGTTTTTCCTCACTTTACGTCTTTAAAAGCCTAAATCAAAGTGGCTATCTACCTCAATAAGGAGCTATCTGCGTTAAAAGAAAGGCTAGCCTAAATAGAAGGGCTACCTGCGGGTTATCTATGCCTCAATCTAGGCCATCTTTATAAATAGAACCGCCTGACTAAATATAAGAGCTACCCGCATTAATAAAAGGGATGATGCATAATTAATTACATTATGAAAAAAGCCTCAACTTTATATTTGTCTCTGTCATCATGTGGGAGCAAAAAAGGGCAGTTCCAGTGTTGAAAAATCATGTGGGGCACCCTTGAGGAAGAGGTATCATATTAGATTTGCAGCTGCACCATTATTGTGATCATTGGGAAGAAAACGAGTTGCTACAGGAGTATTGGGTATTTTTATTTAATGCTGTGCAGTTTTCTACATTTCTCCTCAATCTACACGCCTAGTGAATCAAGAGCAACATGTAAGGTGACCAGATCTGAAATTCTTCAAAATCAGAAATGCACAAACCACAGGGTCAGAGCAAACCACACTCAGATAATGGATAATAGAGACTCTTAGGAACAAAATTGTTACATAAAAGAGGAGATACCAAATTTTACTTCTGTTTTGCCCAAATTTTTAACATAAGATCATTGAGTATTGAATTTACCTAAGAATGATATATATCCAGTAGACCAATGAATAGAAGGACGAAAATTCACTGGATGTTCGCAGATGGCTTGCTGGGTTGTTTTGATAATGCTCCCTTAATGCTGCTTTTGCTCTGGTTGAGCTGTATTTCAGATCTGGCTCTCTATCATTTCCAGCGGATGCTCATCCCATGCGACCCATGCAATCCCAGCCCCATTACTCCATAGAATGCACTCAACTTTTAATCCAGCATGAAGATATTTCTCAATGGGTGAGGTAAAATGTTCCAGTGATATTAGTAATGAAGATGTTTGAACAAGAGCATTCGCTGGCGTCTTTGATGTGCTCAGCATTGGCGGGCATCTCTCAAAATTTTGATTTGCAAAATTTTGATGTGCACAGCATTGGCCGGCTTCTATTGTAAAATTTTTTTACTGAAATTAGAAATTTTCCACCTTGGTATATGTATTTAATAAAAATATAAATAAACAACTTAATGAACTTAATGTTAACCATTAGAGTACTTAAAAAAGAAGTAAGTCGTAGGGTTTACTTAAATATAGATTTATATATCTTTATATATTTTTTAATATGTTAATAGTAATTTTTTAATATAGTTAAGTATATATAAAAAAATATTGGTCATGTTTATCTTTGGCTTAAAAAACACCACATTTAATTACTAATATATATCTTTATATTTTTTAATAAATTTTTATATAACATATAATAAACTCATAAGGACATGGTTAAAAAAAAACTTTTCTAATTATGTTTATATATTTTGAAATATGTTTTTTATATATATCATTATATATTTCAATATATATATAAAATTGTAGGTGCAGTTGATATTGTGGTAGGTAATAAATCCATTTTCAAAATATTTTTTATTTATATTTTATATATTTCAATATTTATAAAAAAATGTTGGTGCCGTGAATATTGTGGTAGGTAATAAACCCACAAATTTATGTATAAAAAAAACCTCTATCTAATTAAAAAAAATAATAATGTAATTAATGTGGTCAACATGTTTTGATCCATTAATAACTCTCCAATATGTGGAGAAGGCGTGCATAGTGGATTTCGCTTTCCAAGACAATTTGGGGCACCTTGGGCACATATTATTTCACTCTCCAAGAAAATTATAATATTAAAATATTCCATTATTATGAGATTATGTAATAAAATATTGTTTAAGACCTATACAGTGTTTGAATTTTAAAGCGATTTGATTGGCTAATGCATAATGACATGGAATTTGGGTGAAAAGTTAAAAGGCCCATTTTGGGTTGAAATTTCCTCTAATGGATGTGGTCAAAAATCAAGGCAAGTTCCCCAAGACTAGATTTTCCTTTATGCCTTAAAACTGTTGTAAAGCAAGGAAGCTTTCAGAAAAAGAAGATATGCACTTTAAGGAACCAAGAATAAATATTACATGCTAAATATGTTTCCAAGATAAATCCAAAGCAGTCCATGACCCAATTTAGCAAGTATTGACTTCTAGGAACATGTAGAAGTCAACTAGCATAGAGAGGGAATCTAGAAATATAGGAATAATACAAAAATGATTTAATTAATGTCAAATATGGGTAACCATGAGTTTATTATTATAACATGAACCTATTTATATATTGGACAAAAGAGAGGTGCAATTCAGGAAGTGCACCATAGTCTAGTTAAAAGTGCAATGGAAACACTTCAAATCTAATGAGGCTATTTGGGAGAACGAAGCCATCATGAGAAAGGATTACCATGCCTTGTTTCATGATGTAATTCCTAGTCCTTAGAACACTAGGGATGGTGTTTTTCTGAGCAAGGAGGGAATTAATATCCTGAATTTTGGACCTAACACTTATAGGAATGAGCCAATTGATTATGATGTTATCTTAATTTTTTATTTTGATATATTGGGTTGAAGACCCCACTACATATGAACATGATTATTTTTTATATATATTGGGCATAAGACAATTGTTGATGATATATATATTTGTTTGTGTTTGGTGTGGACCCTGAAGCACATCGCTGATGAGATGTTTTGTGCTGAGCGAGGAGCTCTGGAGCATATGAGTAGTTGATGTTATGGTGACTGAGAAGCTCTAGAGCACCTGAGTATTATATTTGTGTTGAGTGTGAATCTTTGGAACACATGAAAATATAAGCCCTAGAGTCTTCCATGCTGAGGTTGAGCATAAGCTCTGGAACATCAAATCCTTGGTCATTGTATCCCTAGGTGTATCATACAAGTACATCGTAGCATTAGTGTTGAGAGAAGAGTTCTGGAATAGCACTAAGGTTGTAACTCCCTGTTTTTAGCGTTGAGTATGGGATTTGTTAAGCACTAGGAGTTACTCAAAATAATTAATGATTCTCGAGTGCAAATGACTCAAGAAAAATATTGATCTCATTAGACTTATTTACAAGTGGTTAAATTAAATTTTAAATTTCTGTATTCTCATCAAGTACTGAAGAACTACCATGTTATATGAGGGAATTGGCAACATGAAAGGATGTTTAGAGCTGCCTAACCTAGTAGACCTAACCATTGACCTGATGACCTTAATGAAGAAAGTGTCGTAAGTCTAAGGATCACAATATGTGATGCCCCAAGACAAATGTTAACAAATGTTATAATACTATGTATTTTATATATGGTATGTATAAATATTAAATATAGTAGTAATATTAATAATATGAGAAAGAATGAAAAGTTCCATCTATTACTATTATTATTAAGATAAAAAGTTAAATAGTATATTACCTATAAAAGTCAAATTAGGAACTAGCTAAAAGTTCCTAAGTTAAATATTAAAAAGTACTAAATTAAATGAAAAGGGTTGAATCAAGAAATGAATCAATTCTTGATTTAACTGCCCCCTTGACTGAAAAAGTCTTCCTATAAAGTCTCAAGACAAGGAAAGGCTTGGAAACCTGATCTATCTTTTTGGATTCATTATTCTGCCTGCTAATTTCTCAAGAGAGAGTTCTTGGAGAACATTTCCCTAAGAGGAACAAGGAGAACTGATCCAGACCTGATATACAAAACTAGGACAATCTCACCTTAGTCGCTCTAAGCTACTTGCATGTTGGAACCAACTCGGGGGGATTCGAATTGAAACCAGGAATGGTTCTGGGTCATGGTTGGGTGGAACGTGGTAGTTATCAAGTGATTTGGTTATCTAATACAGAGGTCAAATCTCCCTATGAATCGTTAATACTGGTTCTTACTGGTTCTTTTAGTGTGCAGGTTTCAACAATTAAACGAGCTTAAATTTACAGGTATGAGATCCTAGACTGCCTATTTCATTTTCTAGAATAAACGCTGGATAAATTATCCAAATGATTACATGATAGATTCTAACCCTATGTGTTTTTTTTCTGTTTTTAAATATTCTAGGGTTTACATTTTAAATTAAAACCATAGGCTATAATTTATTTCCAATGCTATATTTATCCAGGATTTGTTCATCTAGTTCACTTCTGTAAATTTAATTGATGCATAAATATCCATCAAGGTTTTTTCACTTGTTTTACTTTTGTATTATATTTTACTGGTTCAAAATGTGCTTCCTTCAAATTAGGTTTTAATTTATATCTATTACATAGTTGTTTCTTGGGCCTACACACTCTATTAACAGAATTCATTTGTCAGCAGAGCCATGTTTAATTAAATACTAGTTCAGATCTAAATATTCATTTAAAACCTAGATTAGCATTATCTAATTATGTTAGTTTTTCAACATTAAGCTAGCATTATTAGGATCTTTACCTGAGAGAATAACAAGTACAACAATGAAACACAAGAGACAATGAACACAGTGTTTTTCCTCGGGGAAACCATAAATGGAGAAAACCTCTCAACTTCCTCAGAGATAGAATCAACACCTAAATAGTAAAAGCCCAAAACAGTAAGTGATCTCCCGACAGCAGTAACCTTCTTCTTATCTAGCCCCAGTTCCTTCTCCTTCCTCAACTATGCGCTACACTTGAGTGTGTATGAGTTGTGTGTTAAATAGAGAGTCCAGCTCTCTGTTTATACTAATCCCAACATGACTAAAACCCTACTAGGGCCAACCTCTACTAGGAGAGTCTAATAACCCTAGTGCCCCGGAACTGCGGGGACTTTAACCCTTAGACAATCAGAGGGTTACCCACAATGACTTGACATGACTTGTTTACATTATTGATCCTCCTGATTGAAACATCGAGGCATGACAACATGAATCAATTACATTATAGATACATCCTGGAATAAACATCGGGTTACGATACATAAGATACATAGATGAATACATTCCGAAGCTACAAATACATCAACAATCCCTCTTAACTAGGAAGGTATTCTTTCGACACAATTTTCAGCACTGGTCTTCTTCTCTGTATCAACTAGATCATCTCGTCATCTGCATCTTCAAGTATTCTTAGTATTCAAGTCATCTTCTTCTTTAAGTCATCTTCATCTTTATATCTGGATCATCACTCGATATGGATCATCATGGGACATCACCACTGGATCTGGATCATCACTAGATTTGGATCATCACTCGATCTCATCACTAGATCTGGATCATCACTAGGCATCATCACTAGATCTGGATCATTACTACTGTATCATCATCACTAGATCTAGATCATCGCTTGATCTGGATTATCACGGGTGCTATCTCATGATTCTTCTCATCACAGGAAGTTCTACAGATCCATCCCTTTTTCATGCTGGTTGTAGGCCTAGCCTCCATGTAGGTTTTCTTCAACACTTATATCTAACCTACTCATCAGAAAGGAATAGTACTCACATCCATCCAGGTTGGAACCACATCCTACCACAATGATGGAATATCTATGTCCTTCCATCCAGGTCGGAACCACATCCTGCTCACAATGATGGAATATTTTTGTACTTCCATCGAGGATAGAGCCACATCCTACCACAATGATGGAATATTTTTGTACTTTCATCCAGGCCGGAACCACATCCTACAACAATGATGGAAGATCTCTATTATTCCATCCAGGCCGGAACCACATCCTGCTCACAATGATGAAAGACTCTCATCCAGGATGGAACACATCCTGCTCACAATGATGAAATATTTCTGCACTTATATTCATCCAGGAGGGAACACATCCTTCTCACAATGATGAAAAGGATTTGCACTTACATCCATCCAGGCGGGAAGACATCCTGCTCACAATGATGGAAGGGCTCTTCACTCATATATGATCTTGTACGAACCAATCCTACAATCACATCAGAATGGCTCCCAGTCCTTGACTGAGCTACCTGGTAACTGACCAGGTGCTTCCATTCTCCAAGAGAATGGAAGTTGCCCTTACATCCGGCCTGCTCATCAGAATGGCCAACACTCACATCTGACATGGAAGGAACCTAATCCTTTAGCCATGACAGAATAGTTCATCCCTTACATCTGATCAAGTGGGAACACATCCCTCTATCACATCAGAATGGATTCTCAATCCTAGACTGCATTTTCTTGGTAACCGACTAGGTACCTCCATTCCTAGAATGGAAATTGCCTTTATATCTGTCCTACTCGACAGAATGGCCAGCACTCATATCTGACATGCAAGGAACCAATCCTCTCACCATGATAGAATGGCTCAACCCTTACATCTGACCATGGAAGGAACCAATCCTCTCACGATGTCAAAACAGCTATGGGACTCATCACTTTCCCTTGGAGGAAACTTCGATCTAGAGAACACGAAGCTTCTCCCTGAAGTACTCAAACTTCACCCTAGCTAATGGCTTCATCAACACATCAGCTATCTGTTCCTCCGTCGCAACATACTGGAGCTTCATTACTCCCCTCTACACCATATCCCTGATATAGTGATACTTGATCTCGATATGATTTGACTTGTCATGGAACACTGGATTCTATGACAACTTCATGCAACTCTATTTGTCACAATGTATACAAGGAGCATCCAACTGGAGATCAAATAAATCAGACAGTAGCTTCCTTAGCCATACTACCTCACAACTAGTTGAACAAGCTGTGACATACTCTGCTTCAGTTGTACTCAGTGCCACACAGGATTGCTTCCTGCTAAACCAAGAGATCACACCTAATCCCATACTGAAGAAACACACTGAAGTGCTCTTCCTATCGATGGAATTGCCTGCCCAATCTGAATCAACATAACCCTCCAGGTTAATCTTCTGATTCACATCATACCTGAGCCCATAATCAACTGTACCCTTCAGGTACCTTAGAATATGCTTTGCAGCAATCAAGTGAACATGTCTCGGATCTGTCGGGAACTGGATCAAGGTGTTCACAGCAAAGCAAATATCTGGTCTCGTGTTTGTTAGGTACATCAAAGACCCAATCATCTGATGATACATCGTAGCATCAACTGACTCTGATGAAACATCATTCAAGAGATTCATATTTGGTGCCATAGGTGTGGCCATAGCCTTGCAGTCCATCATCCCAAACCTCTTCAGGATCTCTACTGCATACTTCCCTTGTCTAAGGAAGATTCCATCTGTACTCTGCCACACCTCCATACCTAGAAAGCAATGCATCATTCCCAAGTCCTTCATTTCAAACTCAGCAGCAAGCTTTCTCTTTGTATCAGTAATCAACCCATACGTATCAGTGATGCTTCTACATATAGTAGAAGCATCACTGGTTTGCCATCTTCAACCTTGTAGTAAAGGTTGGAATCTTCTTTACTCTTGGTAAATCCCAAACTAGATAGAAAGCTGTCAATTCTGCCGTACCAGGTCTTGGGTTCCTGTTTCAAACCATACAGGGATTTCTTCAATATGCACACATGAGACTCTTTGTCATGTGTTTCAAAACTGAGTGGTTTTTCTGTATACACTTCCTATTCTACTACACCATTCAATAAAGTAGTCTTGACATCCATCTGGTGTATCTTCCATTTTATCACCGCAGCTAGAGAAAGTAACGATCTGATGGAAGTGTATCTAGCTACATGAGCAAAGGTTTCTTCATAATCTATTCCTTCTTTCTGAGAGAAACCTTGAGCGACAAATCTTGCTTTATATTTTTCAATGCTACTATCTGCAACATGTTTGATCTTGTAGATCCATTTGGAAGTTACAACTGACGAACCGTCTGGTCTTGGGACAACATCCCAAACATCATTCTTCATGATCAATTGGTATTCTTCGATCATAGCATCCTTCCATTCTTTCTGTTCTACCACTTCTTCATAACTGGAAGGCTCTTTATCAATGAAATCACATAGTAATGCTACATACCCGGAGCAGGATCTGGTCCTCTTTCTTTATCTGTGATTCTCTTCTGGAGCCCCATATCTTTCTGCACCTTGGATAACTTCTCATACCCAAGTAGGTTTCCTCTTATGAGGATTATTCTCCAGAGGTGGATCTATAGTTCTTTGTGGTTCTTCAAATTCTCAATCTTCTCCTTGAGTTTCTTCATTCATGGTTGTATCATGAATTCTGGGTGCTTCTGCTTCTTCAGGTTCTTCTAGTAGGTCTCTTTCTGGACTTGTTGTAAGCTGTGTCTTCATCAAATGTCACATCCCTGCTGATGTAAACCTTCTTGTATCCTGGGAAATATATTCTGAGATGGCTGACTTATGGTTTCTTGCCGGAGAAGACTTCTTCAGAAGTCTTATTCTCGAGTACTCTATGTGGAGTATGGTTCTGTACATACACTACTGTTCTGGTAGCTTCAGCCCAAATATGCATAGGAAGATCTTGATCATGAAGCATAGCTCTTGCTGCTTCCATGATAGTTCTGTTCTTCCATTCCACAATCCCATTCTGTTGTGGATTATAAGGAGTGGAAAACTCCCTCTTAATCCTTGAATATTTGCATAGCTCTTTGAATTCATTCGAAGTGAATTCTCCGCCATTGTCTGATCGAAAAGTTTTGATCTTCTTTTCAGTTTGGTTCTCGATCAAGGCTTTGAATTCCTTGAATTTTCTGAATACTTCGTCTTTGTTCTTCATGAAGTAAACCCACGTCTTCCTAGAAAAATCATCAATAAAAGAAACATAATATGCATACTCGATTAGTGAGCTTGATGACATAAGACCGCATACATCGGAGAGGATGATTTCTAGGATTCCCTTGGATTTGCTTTCGCTGCTAGGAAAATTCTTCTTTGTATTCTTTCCTTTCGCACATCCTTTGCAGACCCCATCATGTTTTGCTTGGAATTCTGGAAGACCTTCAACCGCTTTGCTTGCAATTGGCAGTGCTCTATAATGCACATGTGCAAGCCTTCTATGCCAAATTTCACTTGGCTCTACTATGTCATGGACCAATGCTTGTTCTGGATGGACCTTTAATTTGTACAATCCTCCTTCTTGTTCTCCAATCACCATTGCATCATTGATAGTCTTTCCTCTTGGCCACATGATGACTTGTCCATCTATGAATGCAACCCTTATTCCTTTTGCATCTAGCGCAGGTATGGAGAGGAGGTTCTTCTTGAGTCCTGGAACAAACAATAATTCCTTCATTGTTAGAGACTTTCTAGAGTCTAGTTTATAGGAAGATTCCCCACTACCTTTCATTGGATATTAGTAGTCATCTCCCAGTTTCACCTTGTGAGGTGATTCATGTTTTGATAGTCTCACAAAAGATTCCTTGAATCCAGTCATGTGATTATAAGCCCCACTTTCTATAAGCCAATCATCACTTCCATGAGTAATGTTACCTGTGAGAGTGGAGATCAAAACATATTCATCCTCACTTGAAGAATCTTCACTTTCATATCTGGTTCTTTTCTTGGAAGGTTCATCATCCTCTGCAGCATGAGCATGATGTCTTCTTTTGTTCCCCTTCCTTTTATGAGAGTGGACCTTGTTCTTAGGACAATATTTTGCAAAGTGTCCTATTTCATCACATGTATAACATCTTAATCTATATAGGTCCTTTCTGCTGTTATCTCTATGATGAGGATTCTTAGCTTTGGAGTGATGAGGTTTTCTTCTGCCTTTCTTGGAGTGAACTGTGAGAGCTTGATATTCACTTCCCATCTTCTCTTCTCGAGCTGCTATCCATGCTTCTTCTTGAGAACATTCTTCCCATAGTCTGTTGAATTTGACTAATTTCTTTCTGGCACAGATTCCTTGGATGAATGAATCCCATGATCCATAAAAGGCCATTTAGAGTTGTCATCACAATCTCTGCATTCTCCACTTCTTCATCTACAAATTCTAATTGTTCCTTGATTTGAGAAACCCTTGTGAAGTGATACTGGATGGTCTCTGCATTCTGAATCTTCACATTCTTTAGTTGATTCCTCAGATTCATCTTCTGGTTTATGTTCTTCCCTCCAAACAATTTGGTTAAGGCATCAAACATAGCTCTAGGTGTCTTGAGAGAGGAAACCTGTGGGATAAGGTGATCCTTGATAGAATTAGCAATGATCCTCTTTTCCATAACCATATTCTTCTTATGTAAGGCCTTTTCCTCATCTCCCTCTGGAACTGGAACCTCCTCATGGATGTAGGAGTCTAACTCATTTTCTTCCAGGACCAGGGAGATCCTATACTTCTAGGCTCGAAAGTTATCAGCTCCCTCAAGATTTTCATCAAGATTGGTATGATGAGACAACTTAAAATTGAGAAACTCAAATGGAATTACAAAATATTTAGATCTTACCAGGTCAAGGTGTCGGATTTGGATTTGGAGCTGAAATCCCATAGTACTGGATCAGGAGCAAATTAGGGTTTTGCTTTTCTGGAGTTCTGTCCATCGAAATTCCTTGAAATTTGTCGCTAACTTCGATTTTGGGGAGGAGATCAATCCAGGCCTGGGATGATTGGAAAATTCTTCTTTTATAAAAAGCCCTAATTTTTGGCAGCAGTGACAGGTCCAAAACTGAAAAACCTTAGAATTGGATTCTTCTTCGACAGAAATATGTGCCCTAAGGAGGAGAGTTATTCCACCTTACTTTTTCTGAAAATATATGGAGGAAGATCCACAAACTAGGAATCCCTAGTTCCCGTAGCTGCATAGTGTCTTCTTCTCAGGTTAGCTTTGATACCATGTTAGTTTTTCAACATTAAGCTAGCATTATTAGGATCTTTAACTAAGAGAATAACAAGTACAAAAATCAAACATAAGAGACAATGAACATAGTGTTTTTCCTTGGGGAAACCATAAATGGAGAAAACCCTTCAACTTCCTCAGAGATAGAATCAACACCAAAATAGTAAAAGCCCAAAACAGTAAGTGATCTCTCGACAGCAGTAACCTTATTCTTATCTAGCCCCAGTGCCTTCTCCTTCCTCAACTATGCACTACACTTGAGTGCGTATGAGTTGTGTGTTAAATAGAGAGTCCAGCTCTCTATTTATACTAATCCCGACATGACTAAAACCCTACTAGGGCCGACCTCTACTAGGAGAGTCTAATAACCCTAGTGCCCCAGAACTGCGGGGACTTTAACCCTTAGACAATCGAAGGGTTACCCACAATGAATTGACATGACTTGTTTACATTATTGATCCTCCGGATTGGAACATCGGGGCATGAAAACATGACTCAATTACATTATAGATAAATCCCGGAATAAACATCGGGTTACAATACATAAGATACATAGATGAATACATTCCGAAGTTACAAATACATCAACAAATTATAATAAACAATAAACTAATGAGTATACTATTGGTGAATATATATCTATTAACAGTTATAAAATAGAAATGTAAATCCAAGCTGGAAACACATTAATTACGACTTAATACAAATTATAAATATCTATACTAATTACTTTTGCAAATTATAAACAAATAAATATGATTATCAAAAAATAAGAAGCTATTGCATAAAATATAACCCATACCATCTAATAATATCATAATCTACATAATAAGAATCATACTCCATAAATTCCAAAGCCCAACATAAATAAAAATCACATTAATTATTTCATACACGTAAATCATTTAACAACCAAGCATTTGCATCAAGGTCACAGGAACGAATCCCGTAGACACCGATTTTCCAAATCACATACATAAAATACGATGTGCTTTACATTAAAAACCACTGCAACAATAATATGCAGTAATCAATTTACAATAACCATATAACAAATAACCAAACACATCATTACCATATTAAATTAAGAAATATGTATGTGCAACGAGGTCATGGGATTGAATCCTGTGGACACTCGAAATGCCCATTTTTCAACCATTGCAAATAATAAGCCCTCAATACCATGAACGACCTAGGGTCAACTCATGTGGGGTCCTAAATCTTTTATAAATCCACGGTGTATCAACTACACACAGGCTATAAACCCAAAATAATTACACAGTGGTCATAAGAGCTTTACAAATCCTTATGCTATAAATCCATGGCAACGGACCGTAAATAATCATGCAGTAAATTAAATAAAAATTCTATTCATGTCGATGAATCCACCTACAACAACAATTGCCACTCAGGATTTACACCCACGGCCTTTTTAACATTCTAATTTTCACATATAAAATAAACCGTACAAACTTCTATGCTATCGCAGCCACGATGGTGAGTACCGATGCCATGTAAGGCATGGCCCCAAATCCATCTCACTGACAATATAGTCATCCTTTTAACTATTACAACCATCATAGGAGAATGACACACAAATTACATACATATTAACCATGGAAGGAAAAGCAACAGTGATATAAACATCAACGCAACCCAACTTTTATACACAGTCCTGAATTATTATAACCATTGCAATCTTAAATGCCACATTTACTCATAACACATTGCCTTAATACATTAACATAGTTTACACAGTCAATTGTTTACATCTTTGCACCATTGCAAGCAATGGTGCTAACATGGCCTTTATACATCTTTAAATCAGTAAATAGCAAAATAAACAAAGCCTGTAAGGCATTACCCAGGCATCGATACACAGAGTGCCTTTAAATAAAACATGTACATTTAATAAACTCAGACCCAAAGGCCAATGAAAACCCCATAGTAACCCCGATTCTATCGCTGCATAAAATCAGAGTTTTTCCAGACTCAAGAAAACCCCAACCCCGACAAAATCAAACTCAGTATCAGCACTGAAGCCGAAAGGGGACAAGTGAGATCTTGTTTGCAGGATTACCGTAAGGTATGGATTTTCCTAAGGTTGTTTCCAACACTATGAACCAGGCCTCTCTTCACCATCCCTTTAACCTACAACCACAACAACAACCCACAAACAATGAATGATGTAAAAACCACAACGTTTCCATACCTGTCCCCCAAATGAAAATCACATTCTCCATACTACGTAGGGGAAAAGGGAAAACAGTTAGAGTGCAAATGACCAAACCCTAAGTCGGGATGGCACACACTCCCATGTGCATTAATGGCACTAGATTGTTTCCCATTATCAAACTCCAAAAGCACTCCTCTATAGTTCCTATGCGTTACAATATCGAATGCCACCATTTCCATGCAAGAGTCTAAACCCCAATGTGCAAAGTATTAACCCCTTGTGCATAGTTTAAAACTATATATATATTCGCCACACCAAGTTAATACAAGGTCAACATTAACACATGAATCACATACACTAAGTCTTAAACCGTAGAACCTTATGCATCAAAGTCTTTAGGCTCTAAGCCTAAGACCATGGAATATGAAATATGCCATGGTATGTTGTATAAACATAAACCAAGTTTCGTTTTTAACCAACGATAGTTGAACCTGTAAAACCATAAAATAACAATATAAGTTAATTACATCTCATAGAATAAACATGTAATACAAATGCTAGGGTATTCACAATCAATAACATTTATACCAAGAATAATAAGTGCTTTTAAAATACGAAGTTGGTATCTTACAATGTTAGGTGTGGTAACGACCTTGTCAATAATACCAGCCTGTAAAGAACAATAATAACGATCGGTAGGTGTCACTATCTGTGAGCGTAGTGTATGAGGGAATCAAGCAGTCAGATTTACATAATAAGTCTACCGTCGCTAAATACACTTGCACATAAACAAGTTAAGGGTGATTTAGTTCAATATAACGAAGTAAGCCCTCTAGACAAGTAGAAAATTTACCTCTTAGATAGTCACATGGGAGAACTAGTCCCACCACTCCACCACTTTGGTTCCAAGAACAAATTTAAGTTAGAACCCCATAATTAACAAGTAAGCACATGCTGAAATTAATGAAGTTCATAATCAAGTAACTACACATACATCAAAATGTATAAACATAAGAATAGCTTAGTAATAAACATACGACATCATAAGTAAAAACAGTAATACACATAACTGAAAGTAAGGAAGAAAGACGTAAGAACAGCTTACGACAAAACAACAGTGCGAGTAGAGTACGATACATTCCGCAAGTTTAAATAATGTGCAGCATAGGTTGTTTTGAATAGCCTGATAATTTTTTTATTTATTTTCAATTTTTAGGGACATTACACTTGGTCTATAGTCATAAAATTTACAATAAAAGTAAAATATAAAGTTTTCTTAAACATAAAATGTTATTGAAATTGGGATATGTGACATACACCCCCCCCTTAAGTCCAACATCATCCTCTATGTTTCTTTATTCATCATTCTCTGAGCTTCCCTGGAATAGAATTGGATATGCTTCCCGCATATGACTCTCCAATTCCTAGGTTGCTTCTTCTAGACTAAGGTGCTTCCATTGCACCTTCACATGTCCAATGGTACGATTCTGAAGTAGGATTTCCGTATTGTCGAGGATACAGTCCAGTTCCACCAAAAAATATCCTTCGGGCTCCACCTGTACATCATTCCAATTTATCACATGAGTACCATCATGTACATATCTTTTTGAAATAGAAATATGAAAAACATTATGAACTTTAAGATTCTGTGGTAAGGACAATTGGTATGCCACCGATACAACTATGGACAATATTTCGAAAGGCCCATGGTACCTGGGTGTTAGCTTAGCACAACTCCCTAATTTTAAGGAGCTCTTTTTTGGTTTTACATTAATGAAAATATGTTCTCCCACCTGGAACTCTTTCTGAGTTTGTTAAATATTCACTTGACTCGTCTGTCTATCTTGTGCAACCTTTAAATTACCTTGTACCTTCTTCATGATTAATTCCATTTCCTTTAATAACTCAGGTCCTTGTATTAACCTGTCAATGAGATTACTCCATGAGATGGGAGTATTGCATTTATGATGCCATACATAATTTCAAATAGGATGAATTTTGATGAAGCTTGGTAATGGTTGTAGTATACAAACTCAACCAAGTGTAAGTTGTTCTCTCATTTACTTGGTTGTTCTCTTACGTACACCCTTAACATATCTTCCAAAATCTGATTTACCCTTTCTATCTACCCATCCATTTGCAGATGAAAAGATGTACCGAAATTTAAAGTAGTATTTAGAACTTTAAATAAATATTTCTAGAAGTTTCTCATGAATTTAGAGTCCCTATCAGAAATTATAACTTTTGGAATTCCATGCAAACAAAAAAAATTGTTTCATAAATATTTCAGCAATATTGGAAGCCTTATGAGTGGTATTTACTAGTATAAAATGGGTTTCCTTGCTAAGTTTTTCAACAACTACCATTATAGAATGATTCTAGTTTTGATTTCTAGGAAAACCTGTAATGAAATCTGTTGGGCCCATAAATGACCCTCTTTTGACCACACTTGCTATACTCTTTTTGCCTTATCTTACCCTATTTTTATGCACTTTACAGATGTTTTCCCTTCATTGTAGCCCTGATTCCTCATAGGTATGATTACTTATTGTTTTATCTCATTAATTCTTATGATTGTAATAAAGAGTGCTTTTCCTCTTGAATTATGCTAATAAGTGGATTTTATGAAGATTGTTCAAAATGTGAAGGATACAGGTGCATCAGTTCAAGCAGTTTCTAGAAGAGATGAAAATCTATTACCAGCTGTGCCCACGGACTCCATATTTGTAGGTGATACATAGTCAATGATCCTCATTCTACGCAAGCTGTAACAACCAAGGCTGCAATAGACTTGGCCTTAGCAGTGCGCCATTATTCATGGATAGTTTCAACTGACAGAGTAATTCTTGATTAGGTTCTGTTATTTCCTTATTGGCTCATGCAACAGAATTCCTATATTCCTTGCTTATGTTTCTCCCACAGCTATAACAACGCATTGTAATAGGGTAGCGTGAAGATCGTAGATCTTCATGGCTGCCCGATATTAGTGGGTAGAGGTTATGAAGATTGATGTATAAATATTAGGAAGTATTCAAAGCCAAGGGTTGGAAAATAATTGATCATATTGTATAACCTGTGAACGAGACTGTATTTTCATTCCATCACCTAATATAGGGAGTAGGATTCTTTTGATTTCTGTGTTTTAACTTGTGTTAGTCTTCGACATCTCTATTCGAAGGCTGGGCCCGCCTTCCTATGGATATTGCTGATTTAATTAGGTATCTATGTATTCTCTTGTGTTGTGTGGATGTTACAGTAGATGTATTCTTTTCTAACAACTGCAACAATAATGATTCATTGCATGTTTCCTCAATTGATCAATAATCGCATTTCCTATAAGCTGCAGAAAAGTGGTGTGACAGTCAACTGTGTAGAATAATTTTCTTTATGCACTTGTGTGATAGCTGTAATAGCCAAGCTCATTCCGAGTCTCTTTCAATTAATGTCTTTCTTGAGTTTTGCTAATTCAGTCCATTTACAGTTATAATTGTTGAGTTTAATTTCTGCATTTCAAATTACTAGATCAAGTTGGATTGAGATGGTTATAATAGATCTTCAGATGGCCTGGTAAATTAGGATTTAACTTTCTGCAAAAGTAAGTCTAGATGTGTATTTATTGAATATTTCATTTCTAGATCAAGGTTGTAGAAAGGTAATCATAATCCTGCATTCTTAGGAAGGTAATTTAGATTAAGTTAATCATGGGAAGAGTTGAGTTGAACAAACTGGTAGGATGGTTTATTCATAGCATCAGCTACTTAGTGTTTAAGCGCAGACAGTGTAGATTATCTTTGAAACAAAAATACTTTCCTGAGTTGATGATTTATATTGAACATTATGTATATTGGTTTTAATTAACTTTCATATAGAGTTCCCAACATTTTGGCACCGTTGTCGGGGAAGGTAATTATTAGACACCATAGTAGTTGCATCCATTGATTGTTCTTTAGTTTTTTAAGTTTTCATGTTTTGGGTTGCATGAATATGATAAGGGTATAGCGTGGCATTCCTACAACCCCTAGAACTCCCTAGAATACTAACATTGCAGGTGGTCGAGGTCCTGGACAAAATCCATCCTTGGGAAGAAGGACATTCATTGACGATCTGGTCGCCAAAACCAATTCCTCTACCAAAACTCGCCATCAAGGGTCCTCTATCAAAAGAAGTCCAATTATTCCTAGGGTGGAAGCATCAGTTTCCATGGTGGAGAACACAGGAGAAGTTGCGACACCCTCAGGTGTCCCTACGGAGGAAGACAGAGTTAGTACTATGAGATCAACTGACCGAGACTTGGTATATCACATTAACGGGAATGTGGTGACAGAAGAGGAGTGGACATAGTGCCATAAAAAATTATATGATCAGTGGAAGCACAGAGAGGAGAGAACAGAAGAAGACATGAATAACAGACACGATCCAGAAGATCATGAAGAAGTGATGGGAGAAAATCATCATCATGAGGGTGATCCCCTACCTGAGGGAACTGTTTCCACACTCCAGTTCCCTATTCAATGGCCAGAGGGAATAGACCCCATGAAAAACATATCACCATCAGTTTTACCTCATTCTCATTGAAAAGAAGTAGAGGATCTGGATGAATTCCTGTTCGAGTTTGACATCCTCCGTCACAGCTATGATTACACCTCCAGTGAGCAAAAGTTGAAAATTTTCCCTGCTACTTTGAAGGATAATGCACTACGTTGGTTCATGAGCCTAGGTGGGGGAACTATCACCACCTGGGACTAAATGAAACAAGTTTTCCTAGAAAAATATTAGGATTATTGCAATACGAAAGATAAAAGAGAAGAACTATTTAAAATGGTACAAAGGGACTATGAAATCTTGGAAGATTTTGTTGAGAGGATTTTGTAGAATGTGTAGAGAGTTGGATAGACTAATATAGGGTTAGATGTGCTTAAGATCATCCTACTTCATGGGATTAGGGAGGAATTCCTGGACATGTTGAACCTGTTGGGAAAGGGGGATATCTTAAAGGAATCCTTTGAAAAGATTGTTGAATTGTGCAAGAGGTATTCCATAGGATCTTCCAGGAACAACAAATGGGATAAATTAGAATGAGATGTTTTCGACTGAACACATAAGTCATCTAATGGAGGAGCTACCTGGGAAGAAATAGGAAACCTTCTCAATAATTTCAAAATAGAAATGATGAGCTCCATCTCCTCAGAAATAGATGTCTTGAGGGAAAAACAGAAACAAGCAGTAGAATATCTAACACTCGGTGTATTATGCCCTAGATGTAGGAAGACACATCCCCTGAAGGGGTTCCCACTCGACAAAGTAGAAGTGTGTAAGATCTGTGAGATGAACCATGATACAAAGGAATTCTCTTCACTACCTCAAGTGAAGGCAATTATGTAAGCATCAACTCCAGATGTGGAACCAACCTACTTCATTTCTCGAAAAAAGCCTTGGCAGCCTCTAAATCAAGGTATGACTCCAGACTCATTTCCATTTTCAAATAGAATGAATAATTGGAATAATATGAATCACATTAATACAAAATTCCCTTCATCTTATTCCAACCATCAATGGTATCCTTCTCTACCTCCGATTTAAAATTTTAACTCCTGTAATTCTTGGTCACAGCCACCAAACCAATAGAATTCTTAGTCTCCTGGGTGGAAGAAATTCCATCCAGAAAACCAGATTCCCCATAACCAACCTCCTCAATAGTTTCCTCATCAACCATATCCTCCTCAACAATACCGTTAGCCATATCAGCAGTATCAACAGTCGCAGCTGCAACTCCATAACAATGCTTCACCCAATACGCCTATACGATCGTAGCTTCTTGCTAAAACTAACCCAGACCCAAAAAATAAAGTAGTCTATCAATTTGAGATTGCCAACATGTCCACTTACTCCATTACTCCAGTTCCCTGTAACGGCATTCTCTTACGATCAAGGAGGGTAGTGGAGCCTTTGGTCATTGAGGATGTTCCATCCTCTGCGTCTGAAGAAAGTATGAACCAACAATAATTATCCAATGTAGTGATCCCCATGATTGAGGACGCTGAAAGTCCTATTGAGACACTGACTGAAACATAAAAAGAAACATCTATGGACACACATCCTACACAACTAATTAGGGAACCGCCGTATCCTGAAATACTAACACTACAAAAAGCAGTGGAACAACCTCAATTTAACCTCTTAGGATAGTTGAAAAACCTCTATGTCAAAATCCCATTGCCGCAGGCCCTTCATGATGTGCCTATCTATGCCAAAAATATTCAGGATCTGTGTACAAGAAAATCAGGAAGAAAACCTAGGGATCCTCCCACTGTCCATGTTATAGGGAAATTATCTGAACTAATAATGGGAAAAACACTCTTAGCCAAATACGATGATCTTGGGAATCCCACTGTCACTGTCCATATTGGAAATATACAGATACCAAATGTAATGGTATATTTAGGTGCATCTATTAATATCATGAACATAGAAACTATAAGAAAACTTGGGCTCATTAATCTCAATCCAACTCCTAACATTCTAGAACTTGCATATAGGTCAACCATCAAACCGGAGGAAATATTGGATGACCTTGTCATCTCAGTTGATTTGTGGGAATATCTAGATGAATTCTTGGTTTTACAACCCAAGTCATAGCTAGGAGGACACTCGCTGATCCTGGGAAGGCCCTAGTTAGCTACAGTTGATACTTGCATCAACTGTTGATCTCAGTCTATGACCATATCAAATGGAATGGAAACAAAGAACCATACCCTCTATCCTCCAGCTCGACTGACTCTAGAAGATGAAACTCCATTATGGATGGAGCTAGAGGAAGAGGAGGGCATTCAACCACTTTTAACGATAGGGAAGGCCTTGAATTTTAAGGATGAAACAGAAGACTATGCAATCAATAATTTCATCAGTGAACCCACTTTTGTCAACAAACAAATTTATCAGATCCTGAATAGTAATCTAGGTGGAGAAGAACAAGAAAATATCACAGAGGAAACATTAGTTAGTAACACTCACATAGTTCCAGTGTTGAGAAGTTTGAAAAGTGTTCCCGTCGAGATAGAGACGGGAAAAACCCTGAATATCAATCACAATCTTACTCTGGATGAACAAGAATGCCTAATCACTCTCTTAAAAAAACATAAGGGGGCATTCGCTTAGGAGTACACAGACATGAAGGGTATCACTTATAATATGTGCACCCACCACATTTATATCAAAAGTGACTCACATCCTGTGTTCCAGCCACAACAAAGGATGAACCCCAATATTAGGGACATAGTGAAGGAAGAGATTCAAAAAATCTTGGAAGTAGGGTTTATTTACCCAATCTCAGACAGTGAGTGGGTTTCTCCACTTGTGATAGTACCCAAGAAGAATGGAAAATGGAGAGTCTGCATGGATTATAGAGAGTTGAAAAAGGAAACATATAAATATCACTTTCTCCTTCCTTTCATCAATTAGGTATTTGACACCCTATCTGGGAAGAAGTTCTTATCCTTTCTAGATGGGTTTAGCGGGTACAATCAAATTCAGATTGCTCCTGAAGACAAATATTAAACCACATTCACCTGTCCTTGTTGTACCTTTGCCTACAGGGTGCTCCCCTTCGGTTTATGCAATGCACCAACCACATTTCAGAGAGATCTGATTGGCATATTTTCGGAAATGGTTAATGATAGTATGGATATTTTCATGGATGCTTTCACCCGTGATGGCAGTGAATTTGAAGAAACACTAAAAAACTTGGAAAAGGTTTTAACACACTGTGAGCAAACCCAACTATCTTTAAGCACTGAAAAGTTCCATATGATGATGGGCGAAGGTGTAGTACTGGGGCACTTTATCTCTGCTGATGGTATCCAGGTAGATCCATACAAAATTAGCGTTATTGAAAACATACCCACTCCTAAAACTTAGAAAGAGGTATGTATCTTTTTAGGGCAAGCTGGGTATTATAGAATTTTTTTCTAAACTAGCTTCTCCTTTATTTACCTTATTGATGAAGGATTTACAGTTTGCTTGGAATGATGAATGTCAGACAACATTCACTGAGCTCAAGAATAGGATGTCTAGAGATCCTATCTTAAGGGGGCCCAATTGGGCTCTTCCTTTCCACATTTCTTCAGATTCCTCTGACACTGCCATTGGAGCAGTATTAGGTCAGTAGGATGGTCAAGCACCATATGCAATTTATTACATCAGTAAGAACTTGGCCCTTGTTGAACTCAATTATACTGTTACAGAGAAGGAATTTTTAGCCATTGTTTACTCCATTAACAAATTTAGACACTACATCACTGGGTATTCCACCATTGTACACACTAACCACTCAGCCATCAAGTACCTAATGAACAAACCAGTTACAAATGCCAGGATAACTAGATGGATGTTACTATTATAGGAGTTCAATATTACCATTATTGAAAGGCCTGGGAAAGAAAATGTTGTTGCTGATTATTTATCTTGTTTTACTAACAGTGATAACAACCTACCAGTTGATGATTCTTTCCTAGATGAACACTTGTTTGTAGTTTCAGCTCATTCCCCTTGGTATGCATATGTTGCTAACTACTTAGCTGCAGGAAAGCTTTTGACACACTTATCAAAAAGAGAGAAAAGGAAGATTATTCAACAAAGTTCCAGGTATTACTGGATAGATGGACATATTTTCTACACATGACCTAATCTTGAGATCCAAAGATGTGTAAGGAAGGATGAAGTCTTCCATATCTTGAAGGCCTGTCATAATGAGCCATGTGGGGCACATTTTGTAGATAGGAGAACATGTCATAAGGTGTTGAGAATGGGTTATTATTGGACAACATTTTCTAGGGATGCCAAGAAATATGTCCAGTCTTGTGACAACTGTCAAAGAATGGGACAACCTAACAAATTGGATGAAATGCCTCTGCTACCACAATTGGTGGTGGAACCCTTTGATAGATGTGCCTTAGAATTTGTTGGGCCTATCAATCCTCATTCAAAACAGAAAGCCTACATTTTAGTTTGCATCGACTACATGACAAAATGGGTAGAAGCTGGGGCTTTGGAGAAGGCCAATGTCTAGGCTGTAATAGATTTCCTGTATGGATAAATATTTAATCGTTTTGGGATACCCAAGGAAGTAATCACAAGTGGAGGACCACAATTTGTGTCACACAAATTTGGAGCTTTGCTACATAAGTACCATATTCAGCATAGGATAACTTCACCTTACCATCCCCAGGCCAATGGCCAGGTGGAAAGTACCAATAAAGTTATTGAATATATCCTCACCAAAACATTCATGATCCATCACAGAGACTAGGCTAACAGAATTCTGAAATCACTGTGGTCATATTGTACTACATGGTGCAATACTACAGGTTTCTCCCCTTATGACTTGGTGTATGGAAAAAATGTTATGACTTGGTGTATGGTGAAAAGACAACGATGGAAGTAAACTTAGATGTAACTGAATCCATAGGAGTAGTTTGAATCAATTTAATGAACTTGAGGAAAAACACATAGCTGCTGTGGATCAGACAACGTTAATTCAGCAACAGAGATCCAATTGGCATGATAGGTTCATCAAGAAGCGAGTCTTCTATGAGGGAGACTGGGAATTATTATATGATTCAAGATTCAAAAGGGACTTTAAAGGTAAGATACACACAACATGGTTAGGTCCATATATGATAGACAAAGTATTCGACAACAGAACAATTCGCTTGGTCACCATCGATGAGAATCGTGCACCATTATTCGCTAACGGTTACAGGCTGCGACTGTATCATAAGCCAATTTTGAGCGACACGTTTGTTTCATGGATTTTGGCTGATCTGGGATACTAGTTGGAGCAAGGGCAAGAATATTCCTCTACCCCTATCAATATTTAGTAAGTCACTGAAATTTCCACACAAAATTCTTGTACATAAATAAACTAATGCTTAGTTACTTTTTTGTTTTTTTTCCCTTTACACTTGATTGTTTTTTTAGAATCTATGCAGGAATTTATTCAAGGAGTAATGGTTATGATAGGGCCTGACAACCATGAGTCCTACGCAATTCTTTGTTTTCTAGAAGAGCTCCTTATAGAATAAAATTGGAATTATGAATAGCTCGGTGCAGCTGCAGCTCTGCATAATTTTCCTATTTTTCCACCCTGTCGCAGTTACAACACCATAAAAGCTTGCCTATTTTTCCGTTCTGTCGCAGTTGCAAAACCATAAAAATCTTCCTATTTTCCAATGCCATCACAGATGCAACACCATAAAACCTTGCCTATTTCTCTGTCCTGTTGCAGCTACAACACCATATAACCTTTCCTATTTTTCCATCCCATTGCAGCTGCAACACCATAAAACCTTCCTATTTTCCCGTTCTGCAGCTACAACACTGTAAAGTATCGACCATTTTTCCATTATAGTAGCCGCGACTCCGTTAAAAATTTTCCTACTTTTATTCTTTTTAGTGGCTGCAAGTTTGCTAATTTGGATGAATTTCCCTATGGCTCATGGCTGCAACTCCTCCATATTTTTCCATAGTCGGGATGCAACTCCTTCAAATTTGTCCATAATTTCTGCCGCCCATGATTTTGCTGATTCAGGCTCACTTCACTGCTTTAATTATTATTCTGTTAGGATCAAAAAGATAGCTTTTGGTTTGATGGGAGAAGGATCATGGTAGCATGTGCGTAACAATATTTAAATTTGAAGGATGCATTGATATGCTGTATTACTCTGAGAAGTTACGGTTCATCCCCTAATTACTAAGGTACGGTTCTGGTTATTTACATGACTAAGCATTAAGCATATTTGACAGAGTTAATCATACCTACCTTTTTATATCTATTGTTACACCCATACTTCATTAACTGTCCATTCCCATGATCTAATGGTTACTCAAATTTATTTCACAACCACCACCCTTTCCTAATTTGGGGAAAAATATTACCAATGACTCTATGTTGAACTTTCCAAATTTTCCAACTTCAACCTCTGTTGTTCGTGCATGTCCTGTACTGAAACTCCATTGTTGGATACTGCAATTTGCTAAGCTGATACTAGAAGTTAGAAAGAAATATAACATGGGTATCATGGCCTGGCATGAACCTCCAAACACGCAAGCACTGCGAAAGAATGCTGAAATGTTTCCTATCTTTGAAGCCGCGGGCTGGACTGACTTTTTCCAACATCTTAATGGTTTTCATCGTTAGACTGCTCTACAGTTTTCCTTAAACCTTATAGAAACCTACTCAAAGGTTAGAGGTTTGTGGATAGAATTTTCTGAGGCGATTGTAGCTGAGGTTATCGAGCTCCCGCAAGTAGGAAGATCTTGGTTTGGAAGAAGAACTCCCAATGCCGCCGAAGTACAAGAGTTTTTGGTGGCAGGTGAAGAACAATTGCGTCCATCAAAATGGGGGATAGAATTACAGTCATTGCCTCACCTGTGGAACCAAGTGGCCGTATTCCTCAAGAAGTATATCACCTGTGAAGGTAGGTACCAGACCGTCTATTATTCTGAGTTCCCACTGCTATCTCATTTACGCCACAAAAATCTACTTAATGTTCCATTTTTTCTATTTAAAGACCTGTATCACATGGTGGGATTTATCAGAGCAGCTAAGCATCCATATTCTTCCATTACCCATCATGGCCTCATTAAAATTTCAATCTTAAGGGCCCTAGCTCAGATAGAACAAGGACCTATACCTTTGCTTGAGATTCCAATCAGAGAAGTAAGGGCACCTACACTTCTGTTGAATGTCCAATTGGAGGAAGAGAAGGAGGACCAGAGTCCCTCCAATTTAGTTGGGGGATAAGTTGAGACAGGATCAGAGAAAGGGGAAGAATCGGTGGAAGATGTAGCAGTAGAATGTTAGTTTTTCAACATTTAAGCTAGCATTATGATAAGATATTTTCACTGAGAGAATAACAAGCACATCAATCACATAAGCACATCACAAGAGACAAGAGACACAAATATTTTAGGAGGGGAAACCATAAATGGATAAAACCCCTCAACTTCCTCTAAGATAGTATCACCAGAAGATGTGATCCCAAAACAGTAAGATGACCTCCCAACACAACAGCAGCCTTCTGTCTTCTGTCAAGCCAAATATTTCCTTCTCCAAAGGTGCGCCACACTTTAGAGAGCAAGTGATGTAATTCACAAGTGATAAATAGAGAGACTCTCAATCTCTATTTATATTCTTCCGTTGACTTGAAGTGCACTCAACCATGTAGGCTTAACTTATAATTAATTACTTGAGCCTACACCTTAATTAGTGTATAATAACCCAAGTGCCCCTAAACTGTGGGGACTTACCTAATGACTTGATATGACTTGTTTACATTATTAATCCTCCCGATCGGAACATCGGGGCATGACCACATGACTCAAATACATAATAGAAACATCCCGGAATAAACATCGGGTTACAATACATAAGATACATAGAAGAATACATTCCGAAGTTACATATACATCAACACTCCCTCTTAACTAGGAAGGTATTCTTTCGACACAATTTTTCAGCACTGGTCTTCTTCTCTGCATCAACTGGAACATCTTCATCTTTGAGTCATCTTCATCTTCAACTCATCTTCGTCTTCAAGTCATTTGGGTCTGGATCATATCTCGATCTGGATCATCATAAAATGGCATCACTGGATCTAGATCATCACTCGATCTGGATCACTACTGCTGGATCTGGATCATCACTCGATCTGGATCTCTCGGAGTCATCATAACTGGATCTGGATCATC